>JAVGWX010000002.1:52588604-52801104 GCA_036924085.1 Ariolimax columbianus | reverse complement strand
CTGTCCGATTTTCTTCGTATATCACTCTGTCGAGCATTATGACCCCCAACAGCCTTTCTCAAACACCTCATTTCGCATATCATGATTTCTTTTCTAAGCCTTGAGGAGAGTCCATGTCTGATGCTGGTAGCAGAGAGTTGGTATAAAAATACTATTTATCAGCTGTGGCTTTGTCTTCATTGGAATGTATTATGTGTGTCTCTGTGTTATGAATGTGTGTATGTGCATGTGTGTGTATGTGTCTGTGTTTGTGAGATCTCCAAAAAAACAAAGAAAGATTATCTTTAATATCCAAAAACCAAACGAAGATTATCTCTAATATCCAAAAACCAAAAGAAGATTATCTCTAATATTCAAAAACCAAAGAAAGATTATCTCTAATATCCAAAAACCAAAAGAAGATTATCTCTAATATCCAAAAACCAAAAGAAGATTATCTCTAATATCCAAAAACCAAAAGAAGAGTATCTCTAATATCCAAAAACCAAAAGAAGATTATCTCTAATATCCAAAAACCAAAAGAAGAGTATCTCTAATATCCAAAAACCAAAGAAAGATTATCTCTAATATCCAAAAACCAAAAGAAGATTATTTTTAATATCCAAACACCAAAGAAAGATTATCTTTAATATCCAAAAACCAAAAGAAGATTATCTCTAATATCCAAAAACCAAAAGAAAGATTATCTTTAATATCCAAAAACCAAAGAAAGATTATCTTTAATATCCAAAAACCAAAAGAAGATTATCTCTAATATCCAAAAACCAAAAGAAAGATTATCTTTAATATCCAAAAACCAAAAGAAAGATTATCTTTAATATCCAAAAACCAAAAGAAGATTATCTCTAATATTAACTTCTCTATTTTCTCGAGCAGTCGAAACTGCAACGCGTTGTGGAGGTGCTGAAGTGTAAACTCATGAATAGAGTCTATTAAGTTGTTGGAAGCCCTTTTATGCTCTAATACTCTCGTTCACACCTGTATGTCACTATACTAGTTGTTTTAAAACACGGTTGCACTGTGTGCAGTTTTTTTGTTTTGCATTTCTTGTAAAACTGATCCGTATATGGGTATTACAGAGCCTCATTCACTTGTTATCTCCAATTTTAAAAACAATCTTGCGATTTCAAAGCGTACCTCTTTTCTAATAGCTACATTTTGTAATAAAAAAAGATATTTGCTAAAGTTATTGACTTTTTTGCTGTGATGATTTAAAAAATGTCATTTCCTGAACTGGGGAAACGTTTCCAATTGCTGGATCAAGAGTGTCAAACTGGCAGTCCGCGAAGTCGTTTCTCCAGGGACCGTAACACTATTGTCGTTTCTCTGGGGACAGTGTGACACGATTGTCGTTTCTGTCGAGATCGTGACACGATTATTGTTTCTCTAGGGACCGTGACAGGATTGCCATTTCTGTAGTTTTTTTTTTACACCAACCGATGCGATATTATATTTTGCATGAGAGTATATACTTTGGGGGGCTTGAGGTGGCTTGGATTACGCTTTTGACATCTATTAGAATGATAGTTTTTCATATAAATGTGTTTTGACTGATATGAATCTGAGTTACAGTCTTCAAATTAAAGCGGTGCTAACAAAAGTGTACTGCTTGTCGCCATTACGATAGTAGGGATGCCTAAACAAAATGATGTGGCTGGACATATAACAAGGCATAGTTGGGAAGTTAGAACAAGAATAAGGCAAGCAGCGAAATATCGTATCGATCATTAATCAATACACGATTCACAGTGCAGCATAACGGTTTACCCAAAATTACCTCAACGGTTACAGAGAAGAAAAAGAAGAAGAAGAACAAGTAGAATAAGAAGAAGAACAAGAAGAAGAAGAAAGAGAAGAAGAAGAAGAAAAATAAGAGAAATACAAAGCTTTAGTGTTCTCCTACCACATTAAACTTTCTCTAATCAATTTCCACTTATCTCCCTAATTTCAACATTTATCTTTCCAAATTCAAGGTTTTCTTTCTAATTTTCAACTTTGTTAGTCGTTGTATTTTTTGCAAGAAATCTGCGTTTGTTTTTACCTCTGGTCATGTAACATCACTGCTTCTGGTCATGTAACATTATTACCTCTGGTCATCTAACATCACTGCTTCTGGTCATGTAACATTATTACCTCTGGTCATCTAACATCACTGCTTCTGGTCATGTAACATTATTACCTCTGGTCATCTAACAACATTACCTCTGGTCCTCTAACAGTACTGCTTCTGCTCATCTAACAGTACTACTTCTGTTTATCTAACAGTACTACTTCTGTTCATCTAACAGTTTTACTTCTGTTCCTCTAACAGTACTACTTCTGATCATCTAACAGTTTTACTTCTGATCATCTAACAGTTTTACTTCTGTTCCTCTAACAGTTTTACTTCTGTTCCTCTAACAGTACTACTTCTGATCATCTAACAGTTTTACTTCTGATCATCTAACAGTTTTACTTCTGTTCCTCTAACAGTTTTACTTCTGTTCCTCTAACAGTTTTACTTCTGTTCCTCTAACAGTACTACTTCTGATCATCTAACAGTTTTCCTTCTGGTCATCTAACAGTTTTACTTCTGGTCATCTAACAGTTTTACTTCTGTTCCTCTAACAGTTTTACTTCTGATCATCTAACAGTTTTACTTCTGTTCCTCTAACAGTTTTACTTCTGATCATCTAACAGTTTTACTTCTGTTCCTCTAACCGGTTTACTTCTGATCATCTAACAGTTTTACTTCTGTTCCTCTAACAGTACTACTTCTGATCATCTAACAGTTTTACTTCTGTTCCTCTAACCGGTTTACTTCTGATCATCTAACAGTTTTACTTCTGTTCCTCTAACAGTACTACTTCTGATCATCTAACAGTTTTACTTCTGGTCATCTAACAGTACTACTTCTGATCATCTAACAGTTTTACTTCTGGTCATCTAACAGTTTTACTTCTGTTCCTCTAACAGTTTTACTTCTGATCATCTAACAGTTTTACTTCTGATCATCTAACAGTTTTACTTCTGTTCATCTAACAGTACTACTTCTGATCATCTAACAGTACTACTTCTGTTCCTCTAACAGTACTACTTGCGGTCATATAACAATATTATCTCTGGTCGTCTAACAGAACTGCTTCTGATCAATTAACAGTATTACCTCTGGTCATCAAACAATATTTGTGTGCGTGTATAAAAGGTTTGCCTTTCTGTATTCTACTGGTGGTGGCACGCTCTTTTCCACACCGGACCAGTTTTTTAGGCGATTTCAAGACATATTAACCAGTGCTTAAATGCGAGTGTGCGTCTGTATGTACCTATGATAGTTAGGACGACCACAGAAATCAACTACAACCTAAGGTCTGATTCTCTTATAAATTTTTATTTGAAATTTTGATTTTATGTGTTGTTGTTGTTGCTTACATGTTTGACTCACTAGTTTCTACTGGTGGAGGCGTGCCCATTCTACCCCAGACCGTAGTCCATTGGGCGATATCAGGACGCATAAACCAGTGCTTGGATGCATGTGTGCGTCTGTATGTACCTATGTTAGGTTTGTGCGCCCTCAGAAGCTAGCCCAACCATTGTGCAATGGTAGGACCTCACTATGAGGGTGCGTGTGAAAGTTGTGCAAGAGTGTGACTGTAGGACAGAGTCAAATGAAACAGAGTGAGGTTAGAGGAGAGAGAAGAGTTGCCCCCAGGGTAGAAGACCTGACCTCCTCGCATTATGTGTTAGCTTCACTAGTTTTTATATAAACCCGTGATCTAACTTGATGTTCTAACAATATTACTTTGATCATTTAGCAATATTACCTCTGGTCATCAAGTAATATTACTTCTGGCTATCTACTCCATCATCAAACAAATAGTGGGAATCGAAAAATCAATATTCTGGACCTGAAACTTTTCGCTAATGTACCCGACCCACGTAACTCAACTAGCTATCCTGGACACTGTGGTCAATTATTTCTGTGACGATTTGCAGACTTATTTCCCTTAGACCTAATTACTTTCTCTATCACATAAACAGCATAAATGAAATACGAAAAAACATTGTTCTTTCACATAACACCACTATTAATATACTGACATAGCTTGATATGATCACATATAAAAATACAGTCCAATCTATCACTTTTTACGCTCTCTTATCAGGTGGTTTTGGCACCTAGTCAGATGGTCCCCTGGTTCTAAACCTAGTTATACCCTTCATCATAATCCAGTTCTTTCTATCCTTAATATCATGATCTAATATCTAACTAAATTCTCCAGTCTTTGTTCTGGTCTCAGGTAGCGTGTCTGACTTTTGACTTTCTGACGGCTTCAATCTTTTCAGTTTTCGCTTTTGAATAAATATCTCGCATTCGTGCGATAGGATGTGATCCCTAGTATGCGGCAACACCTTTGTTTGTTTCATAAAGTTTTGCACACTTTTTTGATAATGAACAAGACTTCGACTAGCTTTATGTGCCTTGTCTGCACCTTCTTTCTGTCATACAGTTTTATATACTCTTCTGACAACGAACAAAACCTCGATCAGTTTTGGGACACACTAACGTTTCACAGACACTTGTTAGAGTCAGTCAATGAATGTCGTCTAAAGAACATTTAGTGCAAGCCTTTGCATTCACAGATATTCTTAAACCATTTAAGTATTGTCAGACTACTCCGAAAATCACCGCTTGTAGAGTTAGCACATATAGCCAGCCTTCCTGCCTAATCTTCTCTGAAATCTGTGCCACATGACTTTTTATTTGTCTACTTAAACTGCGTCTTCTTTCACTGCTGTCGCAGAGAGCTAGTCACGTGATTCCAAAGTCCCTATTGCATATGCAACCCATGTGGCAGTTTTCGTGACCTAACCACTTAAACGTCAGATCTCCATTTCTGGATTACCCCTCTCTCTTAAAAATGCCCACACCACCATTTCTTGGACAACTCGCAACTACTGTACTAATGGTTTTGCTAATTCCCACATCATCCTTTTAAATTTTGCCTTTCCACATAATTCTAACTAAAAGTCTTAGGACCATCCTCAAGCTTAACATGCCATGTCCGTGTGTCAAACGTACTAAATTATGGATAATAAGCGTCGATACTAAATGACAGTAATTCTGACCCTTACCTAGCCAACTTTCGTTTCACCTCATTTCAGAAAAGGAAAGCTACATTTAGGATCCAACCCAGCTTTTTTCGAGATGGCATAATCAACTAACCCTGAAGCCTGAAATGGGCTTTATCCCCCCCCCCCCCTACTATCTCCTAGATTCCTACCAAGTTACAATTAGCTTTCAATGCCAACTCCCCCCCCCCCCCCCCTTAGTTCGGAATCATGATTGGGATCATCCTTGTGGTCCTGTCGAGATCCCTACAGAATTCCTGACCCAGGCATCCCTGTCAAACAAATTCCATGGCTGCGCACCACGCATTAGGACATATACTACACTAGTGTTGAAGGTGTACAGTCTGAATGTGATATTCTTAGTTACATGTCATGTCTCCAAGCTATACCGTACGATAGTTCTGTTTTAGTTTTGACGATCTGAAAGTCTGGACGTGACACACCTAGTTACATGTCATGTCTCCAAGCTATACCGTCCGATAGTTCTGTTTTAGTTTTGACGATCTGAAAGTCTGGACGTGACACACCTAGTTACATGTCATGTCTCCAAGCTATACCGTTCGATAGTTCTGTCTCAGTTTTGATGATCTGAAAGTCTGGACGTGACACACCTAGTTACATGTCATATTAACGACTCGTCTAGTAGGACCGATATTATGTTAGTGTTAAAAGCGTTCCGCCAGCGCTGAACAATTGGATTACGATATTGGAGGAGCTTTTCGTACCTTTCCCCCGCACCGAGACACCGGATTTGTGAACAAAATATGTTTAGTTTAACGAGTCGACAATTTGTTAAGGTATTGATTCGATAGAGTACACTAGAGCGGTGGAGCGGAACGATATTTGTATCCTATGTGGATATTATTGCTGCACCATATTAAACATACTATCTCTAGCGTTGCGGCATATATTAAAATAATGAAACTAATATTTTTAAATGATTAATTTGAGAACCCATGGTTTAGCCCTTACCATTCGAACAGTTCCCTTGGATAAAAGGAATACACAATATACCTCCCCCCCCCCCCCCCCCCCCCCTTATGTACAGGCTTATTCACTCCTCTTCTACCACTGGGTGTAGAATTCTTTCAATTTCCCTGTGGTTTATAGTTTCTTCAGGATAAAATAGCCGAACCCACGTCCAACTCTTATTAGTCGCCAAAAACAGTATACCTGACAGGCTTCAGTGTTTCTATTGTTTACTCCCTTTTCGGGCTCCAGTGACACACGCCCTTCCCCTAAGTAGAGGATGGCTATACAATCCACAATAATAATCTAGGACTAAAATGACTAATGTAACTCCAGGTATTGTGCATTCTGTTGCATTATCTGTAGGATAATCATGCCCACGAAACGAGTTTAAAGAGATTTATGGAATAAGTAACTAAGTAAGTAAGAAACCTCTTTTCAATCATGTTTGACTATAAGTTCATACGACCTTTACGGAGTCCGACTCTTTACTGAGTTATTTTGTTTGTTTTCCTTTTCCTTGTGACCTTGTCTTTTCACGTCTCTGTGTTGCAAGAGCTTTTTTTTCGCCCAGCCTGAAGTGACACTTAAGGTTGCATATCCATTGAGATCGGTCTACAGATATCTTTCCAAGATGTCAGACCCATAGCTAGGGCCTTCATGCCCTGTTTACATGCGTATTTGAACCTCAACTGTGGTCGACCAGCTGTCCATAGAGAATGTTTTTGCGGGTGCGACCGTCTTTCATGCGACGAACCTTCTCAGTCTTCGCTGCCTAAGAATAGTGTACATACTTGCGAGACCGGTACGAGAGCACACTTCTGCTTTTGTCCCTCTGTCTCTCCATGAAACACCAAGTATAGATATCAGGTAGATAAAGGTGTTCAGCCTTTAGTCTTGTTTGGCATACACTGCTTACGTTTTGCTACCAAATATATTCGTACAGACGACACAGGCATTGTAGACCCTGACTTTGGTCTTGGTTGTAAGTTTGGGGTTTTCCTAGACACGTTTTGGGAAACGGGAAAATATGACAGTAGCTTTGCCAATGCGATTGCCTATTTTGGGGTTTAGGGAGAGCTTATTGTTGACGAGGGACTGAAAAAAGAGAAAAGAAAGCTGTTGCTCAGCTGCTAATTAGTAGTTGTCGATGGTGATGGGTCGTATGGCATCTTCGTCTTGGCCCAGCATATTTGTTTGATTAATTACGGCATATTGTGAGGCCAATATACTTGCACGCCGGGGAGAAGCGATCTATGAAGCTTTGGAATTCCTATTGACTGTGAGTGACAATTGCAGCGTGATCAGCAAATTACATGTCCCTAACAATAACTTCCCTGACCTTGGTTTTAGCTTTGAGTCTCTCAAGATTAAACAGACGGCCATCTGATTCAGTGTGAAGGCAAATCCAATGTGTTGCAATACCAACTGCGTGTTTTAGTAGTTTCATTGCGGCCGCCGCTACAGTCAACCTTTGAAACGTCACATTGTAACGCTGACTACATAACGGAACTCATATTATGCCAAGGTTTATAATAAATTCATGCTCCACACAGAGCAAATTTACGGTACAAAATACAACAAATCACTGTTGAGAGTGATCCTTTCACAGAATGCTGCCCTGAAATCAACTGCATTTACATCTTTGTTTCCTGAACACGCTATTATAGATGCACTGATAGTTGACATACGCAAATTCCGTTTTTTAGTCAGCCTTAGAATGTTACGTTTCAAAGGGATTTCCCCGTGAGTCAAAAGGGCTGTATCTATAATAGGCTGTGGCTAAACCCTGCCGAACTTTATTTCCTCTAACCACCAGTATAAACGTGCACTAATTGATCTGTGTTTTGTCTACGTCATTTAAACCCTGCTGGATTGGGATGGAGAACTTCAATTTTTCAGATACACCAGTAGATGCGTCCGTTAATGATGCCTTCAGTTAGTTTTCTCACGCAGAAGTTAGAGCGATGGATCTGCGCAGTTGCTTGCTTCTGCAGGAGTTTGATCTTCTTTGAGTACGAGGAGGATTATGTTTACAGCTTTCTGTATCTTAGATTTAGTTCTGTTTCCTGTTATCTTGGTAATAAGTTTTAAAGACATTGATAATTTCCACCAAGTTTATTGTTTCTGTCTGAAAGCGTTCGAAATAAAAAGATGAATATCAATAGTTTTAGATGATGAGGTGCCAACTCCATGCAGTGTTGTTAGGTAGGAAAGACGAGGACGCCTCGAAGTTGCCAATTCCATGCAGTGTTGTTAAGTAGTCCTTTGGCCCAATGCTATATAATGGTATATATACGTGTTTGTGAGCTGTTGTTTAGTTTTGTACAGAATGTTCCATTTGTCTGGCCTCGGAGGAAGAAGCTATTTCATAAAACCGGCAAGTGCTGGACATTAAAAAAGTTGATGTTCAACAGTTTCATAGGGACATGGGCACAGCTGGCACTCTGGAGTATGTCTGGTTAGATTCGGTTAACATGACTGCTAAATTGTATGTGTTGAATGCGAAGTCGGAAAATAGTGCTTTGGTATCTCCTTCTCAGGATGTTGATTCTGAGGGGATACGTCGTTTGTCTCATACTGTAACCAGAACAGAATTCGAGTCCAGGTTGCGAATATAAATGGGTACTTGATTTACAATGAGGTACAGAATGCAGATAATTGCAATTTAATGAATAAGTTTCGTGCGTTTGAAATACACAATTTATAAACACGAAAAGTGACGTTCTGGGCCCTACATCTTTAACAATTCACTCGGTCATCATCTACCAATGACATGTAGACTAGCCGGATGAGAAAAGCACTTGAAACAATAGGGTACTCCAAACACAACATTTCTAAATGAATGAAAACAACATTTGACTACCTGGCATCACACATCACACAAAATCTTTATGATTGAATACCGATACACCAGGATTACAGATTACAGGATTAAAATATAATTGTCATTGCGTCTGTCGTCGATACTTTAATCACCCCACTTTGCAAAAAATCTGGAAACTTCCATAAACTTAGACTTTAGCACTTCATCACCGATGGCAGTGTCTAAAAGCAAACAATCTTTACATGTATTTACATATTTACATACGTAGAGTCGTAAGGTCAGTGGGACACGCCATTCCTTCATCGTGTACATTTGTGCAAGCTGTACACGTGTATCAGTTTCTGACTATTTCCCCAGCTCAGACATAGTCGGCACGCATGTCCGCCTGGAAGAGCATATCAAGGTCCAGCATCTGCAGCAGATCATGCACGAGTTTTTCCAGCACACGCCACAGGACCTTCTTGGGTCTCAGCAGGCAAGCAACTTTGCAGGCAAGTCCCGCATGCGAACACCAGGCAGTATGAACTTGGACGAGTTCAAGGACACAATCTTCAAAGTGGTAGGAACAGATGATTATAACGATTATCTGGAAAAGTTATTTATCAAGGTAAGAAGTTATCACATGTGTGGTAGGAAAGGAAACACATGTTTAGAAAGTTGAGCAATGACAGTATGATAGGAGATTACGTACCAAGACTACTGGGAGAACTGTTAGAAAATGTTGATAATTTGTAATGATATCTGTTTTTATAACGTTCCATTTACAAAAATCTGTTATAATATCTTTGAAGCTACACATATACGTCTTTATAGAGTTCATTTTACAAGCGTCAGTGTTTATAGCTCAAAATGGTTGTCTTTATAGCTTTGAGTTATAAAGGTATGTCTTTATACTCTGCGTTCAACGAAATTGAGATTCTGCAGATATTGCAAGAACTTGACGATAAACCGAGTATACAAGATTTGGAAACAGCTATGCCAGTGGGAAAGGCAACCGGTAGAGATGGCATTCCAGCAGACATGATAAAATAGCGGAGGGGGAGGGTGGCGGAGGCGAGTGGGGGTGTACTTCTTCAAAACTTGTACCAACATATCTGTCCGTGTTGGGATGAGAGGGCCGTATCACAGGACACGAGAAACGCCAACATAATCACCCTTTACAAGAAAAAGGGAGACAGGAGACTGAAACAATCACAGGGGAATATCGCTCCTCAACATCACAGGCAAAGTGTACGCTCACGTCATCCTGAGCAGGCTGTGGAAGCTGGCCGACAGGGTGTATCCGGAGTCTCAGTGTGGTATTCGCACAGAAATATCCACCGTTGATATAGTCTTTTTACGGAGACAATTGCAAGAGAAATGCAGAGAACAATACAGACCACTATTTCTTGCCTTCATCGACATCACCAAGGCATTCGACCTGGTAAACACAGAGGGTCTTTTTAAAGTATTGTCTAAAGTTGGCTGCCCACCTAAACTACCGAGCATGATTAGGTCTTTTCATGTGGGCATGAAAGGTATAGTGCTGCATGACGATCAGGAATCTGAGGCCTTCGACATTAACAGCGGAGTTAAACAAGATTGTGTCCTGGCTCCGAGTCTATTCGGCATTTTCTTTGCCATCGTGGTTAGACACGAATTTGGAACTGCCACAGAGGGGGTCTTTCTGCATACTAGGTCAAATGGGAGACTTTTCCATCTAACTAGACTGCGAGCAAAACGTCAGAGAAGGGAGACTGTCATTCGGGATGTGCTCTTCTCAGACGATGCTGCCCTGGTCGCCCACACCGAAACAGCCGAATTACAGATCCTCATTAATAGGTTGACAAAATCCTGTGATCTGTTTGGATTCATTATCACCGTACAAAAGACGAAAGTGCTGGCTCAGAGTGCAGATCCTTTAGACTGTCTTAAACTATATCAATCTGGAAGTAGTAAATAACTTCAATCCCCTCGGATCTATCATCACTGACAACCTTTCACTGGACGCAGAGCTACAGAAACGATTAGGAATGGCCTCATCAGCACTTGCCAGGCTCCCACAGAGAGTGTGGAATAACAATATGCTGACCATCTCCACAAAAGTTGCTGTGTACAGATCATGTGTTATTAATACCCTGCTCTATGGCAGCGAAACATGGACACTGTATGCCTCACATGAAAAAAGGCTAAATGCTTTTCCCATGCGCTGCCTGAGACGCATATACTTGGAATTTCATGGAGTGACAGAGTGACTAACAACGACGTGTTGGACCGTGCAAAGATTGTTAGTTTAGTTACGATCCTCCGCCAGCGCCGCTTGCGGTGGCTTGATCACGTGTGCAGAATGAAGGATGGGCGAATACCTAAAGATATCATTTTCGGAGAGCTGGACACGGGCAAGCGTGAAAAAGGTAGACCCTTCCTCCGCTACAAAGATGTAGCAAGCGTGACCTGAAAGTGTTAAATATGAACACCTGCAACTGGAAGGAACTTGCCAAAGACAGACTCGGCTGGAGGCAGGCTTTGTGTGTTGATCTGCATGCAGGGGAAGACAAGA
This sequence comes from Ariolimax columbianus, assembly GCA_036924085.1. Classification (NCBI taxonomy): domain Eukaryota; kingdom Metazoa; phylum Mollusca; class Gastropoda; order Stylommatophora; family Arionidae; genus Ariolimax; species Ariolimax columbianus. The sequence continues at coordinate 52,789,660 of JAVGWX010000002.1, read as the reverse complement.
TGTGTCAAGATGCAGACTACAAACGTTTGCAGCGAAAGGTGAGGCAACAACTGACTGTCACATCTCTAGCGTGAAGTACATTGTCTCTCTAGATTGACAGGATGCCCATCAATCATTATACCTCTAAAGTTAGAAATATCGTTATTAAAAGTTTTCAGTTTATATATGTCTTTCTTGATAGATTTCAGTTCAAAATGTTGTGTTTATAAATGTCTGATCTACAAGCTCTAAGTTTAGATTTTTTTTTGCTAGTAAAGCTTAACACAATCTGGCAAGATAAACGGTTATCAACGGTGGATGCACGAAATCAGATTAATGCGTACAATGGCCCTGTCAATATTCCTCTATGCTTGTGAGACATGGATAATTACAGCTGACCTGCAGCGGAGGATACAAACTTTGGCAATGAGATGTTTCCGAAGACCTATAAACGTCATGTACAAAGATCGAGTTACAAATGAGGAAATACGAGAAAGAATTACAACAGCGATAGGGCCTTTTGAAGATCTCCTGGCAACCTGTCAAAAGATGGAAACTCGCTTGGTACACTCAGGTATCGAGATCACATGGTCTTGAAAATACGATATTGCACGGAAAGGTGCAAGGCAGACGACGAAGAGGACATCACAAAAAGAGATGTGAGGACAACATAAAAGAATGGACAAATCTCCGACCAGAAGTGGCACAGAGAGCGACCCCTGACAAAGAAGGATGCCGTGGAGTGGTGAGGATGTCTTCCTGTTTGCCCCAACGACCTCACTGGTTACGGGATGACCTGACCTGAATGTCTGCCCTAATTAAACATAAGCTGGTAGAGTAATATCTGCCGTATTTAACTCATGACACCCTGACCTGCTCAGTATGTGTTTGCGGAAACCGAAACTTCGACTCTGATTAATGAAACATCTCACTTTTTTGTCTATGCTATAAAAGTATTTAAATCTCCTTATTAAGCATATAGTTTCCAAGTGATGCAAAGAAGTATCCCCCTGCTCTTAAGATGATCTTCTTTTCAGTTAGATGGCTTATGGTGTAAATCGTTAAACAAATTCTTGTAGAATATTATTAGCCTTAATTAAACATTCTGTGTAGAGTATGAAGCCATGGTTGTCCCATTTAAACATATGTTTGTAGCGTACAGAGCAATTTCTGTCTTTAAAAAAAAATATTATTGAAAGATATAGACTGTATGCAATATAGAGCAGGACAGTTAAGACACACTGTGCTGGAACAGAAACACGAATGAGACCTACTGACCTTTCTCAGGTACAACGGACAATACATATACTCGTATGTTCTACATAGATGAGATAATATTGCTTTCATTCAAACACGAGTCGACTATTCCGGGAACTTTTTGAAGCTACTTCGTATATGAACTAACACGTCACGGAAGAAGAGATGAAGACATCAAAAACAGATATTGAATGCATAAAAATGAAACATAGAGATACTCAGCTACATGATTCCTGTGGATTTATCGGCTATTTTGAGCATGTCCAATAATATATAGAGATATGGGGGCTCATTGGTCTCGAGGTGAGCCGCCCGCCACATGTGCCGGAGGTCGCGGGATCAAATTATGGGGGAGACCGGAATTTGTTAACGTGGATCTTCTGGTAAAAATTACCAAGATCTGGGTAGTGAGATCGTACCCCTGATCTGGGTAGTGAGATCGGACCCTTGATCTGGGTAGTGAGATCGGACCCCTGATCTGGGTAGTGAGATCGGACCCCTGATCTGTGTAGTGAGATCGGACTCCTGATCTGGGTAGTGAGATTGGACCCCTGATCTGGGTAGTGAGATCGGACCCCTGATCTGGGTAGTGAGATCGGACCCCTGATCTGGGTAGTGAGATCGGACCCCTGATCTCGGTAGTGAGATCGACTGGCAAAAGAAGGTGCAAGACTACCACAACCAGATACTAGTATGACGTACGAAGAGTCAAAACGGCTTATTAGAGCTAGATACGTGACCAAATGGGAAAACGAACATACTGGCTACACAAAAACGATGCCTATTACCAGTTGAACAGAAGAGAGCAGGTCGTGGTCTTCAGACTTCGCACTGGCCACAATAGACTGAAGTACCACCTATTCAACAAATTGAAGATAGGTGGCACTGACGAATGCCCGTGTGGTACCGGGAAAATGACCGCTGAACATTTTCTGCAAAACTGCCCGACATACGAGGATCAGAGAGAGCAGATGTGGCCATGACCAGTGGCAACACTAGACAAGCTCTATGGCAGTGTCGACAGCCTCAGGATGACCGCTGCTTTTTTGTAAAAACATTAATGTTGATGTCTGAATGCGTACGATGAAGAAGAAGAAGGGTAGTGAGATCGGACCCCTGATCTGGGTAGTGAGATCGGACCCCTGATCTGGGTAGTGAGATCGGACCCCTGATCTGGGTAGTGAGATCGGACCCCTGATCTGGGTAGTGAGATCGGACCCTTGATCTGGGTAGTGAGATCGGACCCCTGATCTGGGTAGTGAGATCGGACTCCTGATCTGGGTAGTGAGATCGGACCCCTGATCTGGGTAGTGAGATCGGACTCCTGATCTGGGTAGTGAGATCGGACCCCTGATCTGGGTAGTGAGATCGGACCCCTGATCTGGGTAGTGAAATCGGACCCCTGATCTGGGTAGTGAGATCGGACTCCTGATCTGGGTAGTGAGATCGGACCCCTGATCTGGGTAGTGAGATCGGACTCCTGATCTGGGTAGTGAGATCGGACCCCTGATCTAGGTAGTGAGATCGGACAACTGTGTTAAGTGTCGAGCACGTTAAACATCCCTTGAGATTTACAAATCGAAAAGAGTAGGCTTAAATGCCGCTGCCCGGACAAGATTCAAAATTTAAGTTAAAAATCTACCCAATTTTTTTTTTACCTTCCCCAGGCATAATAAGCTGCAGGAAGTTGTAAATACCTTCTACGAATAGAAAATAGCCAGCGGAAACCTGGCAACAGACATTAATAGGCCTGTTTGAATAACAGGATTACAAGTATTCCAAGTATACATAATTATATATATATATATATATATATATACATACATAGATAGATAGATAGATAGATAGATAGATAGATAAATAGATAGATAGATAGATAGATAGATAGATAGATATATATATATAGATAGATAGATAGATAGATAGATAGATAGATAGATAGATAGATAGATAGATAGATAGATAGATAGATAGATAGATAGATAGATAGATAGATAGATAGATAGATAGATAGATAGATAGAGTGCGAGAGAGAGAGAGAGTAATATCACAACAGTTTTGTTTGTACCCCAACAGCTGGATACAACTTCCGACGGATTTGTGGATTGGAATGAGTTTTGTACACATCTGTTGTTGCTGTACAGGGAAAATGATTATCTGCGTACACGAAATGACAAACCGTTTGTTGAGGAGCCAAAGATTCGGCACATGGCTCACAACAGGGTAGGCGGTTTATATCATATATCATGATATGGTGGTATGTATCCATACATCTCCACATAGAAGGTCCGCTGCAGTAGATCCATCTTTTGCTTTGATTGTACAATCTGGCAAGACGTCCTGTCTTTTGGTGATACCCTTCGACTTTTAGTGTAATCTTCATCTCACACGTTCGTTTTCCACTTTTTCTTCCAATATGGTTTTCAGCAACATATTAATGCCTATTTATTTGGCCAAAAATTTCAGCTATCGAATTGTGTGTTGTTTAGTAAATTAATTCACTTTATCCTTAATGTCTTCAAGACCTCATTATTTTTGTTCTTATTTTGTCACTAGATTCGCCATGTTCTTCATTATATCAATATATCCAGAGTAGTAATCCTATATTTCAACAATTTCTTCATTGATCGTGTTTCTTCGCTATTTAGTTATATTTTTCATTTTATATTTGTTTGTGTCCTTACACACAGGTTGGTGTGTATCTGATGCTATCACAGTTGGTTGTATCCCATCCTTGTATACTGGCTGGTGTGTATCATGTGATTAGTTGTCATCACCACGTTGAAGACCGGCTGTAACGAATCTCCAATGTTTTCTTTCTCTTGCCCTGATAATGTAATCTCACAGGTTTTTTCTTGTTTATCTGTTGATCTGTATCTGTTGACGTGTTGATCTGTTTACAAGTTGATCTGTTAACCTGTTTGTCTGTTTATTTAATTTTCTAACTTAAAGCGCTTTCATTATCTGGGATATTGTATTGTTATTGTTTTGCTTTTCTGGATTCTACTGGCAAATGCATGCCCCAGACCGTAGTATTTAATGTTACGTTAGAATAATTTGGCCAGTGAATGGATATGTGTGTGTTTATCTGTAGTGTGGACGTATTGGTCAGTGAATGGATGTGCGAATGTATCTGTAGTGTCGACGTATTGACCAGTGTATGTGTTTGTGTGTTAATATGTAGTGTCAACGTATTGAGCAGTGTATGGATGTGTGAATGTATCTGTAGAGAGGACGTATTGACCTGTGTATGTGTGTGTGTGTTAATATGTAGTGTCAACGTATTGAGCAGTGTATGGATGTGTGAATGTATCTGTAGAGTGAACGTATTGACCAGTGTATGGATGTGTGTGTATCTGTAGTGTGGACTTGTAAGCGAGTGTGTGTGTGTGTATCTGTAGTGGGGACGTGTTGACCAGTGCATGAGTGTGTATCTGTAGTGTGGACGTATTGACCAGTGTATGGATGTGTGAATGTCTCTGTAGAGTGGACGTATTGATCTGTGTATGTGTGTGTGTGTTAATATGTAGTGTCAACGTATTGACCAGTGTATGGATGTGTGAATGTATCTGTAGAGTGGACGTATTGACCAGTGTATGGATGTGTGTGTATCTGTAGTGTGGACGTGTAAGCGAGTGTGTGTGTGTGTATCTGTAGTGGGGACGTGTTGACCAGTGTATGGATGTGTGAATATATCTGTAGTGGGGACGTATTGACCAGCGTATGTGTGTGTATCTGTAGTGCGGACGTGTAAGCCAGTGTGTGTGTGTGTATCTGTAATAGGGACGTGTTGAACAGTGTATGTGTGTGTATCTGTTTGTAATGTGTTGCACTATTGCAGTTTTGCAGTACAATAGATTTGTCAATTCTTTCCGTACGCGGAGAAGCGGTCTTACCGAGAAAAATCCCCGACATGCCCAATCAAACTGATCACAAAGTGATTTCGAACTCAGTGTGTCTGGGATAGCAAACCAAGCTTGCACAACGCGGTCCCCTCTGGCGCATTCTAACTATTTTACATTCTAATATGTATTTTAGCAATTTTCTATATTTGCTTATTGTTGACAATATTTGATTTAATTCATGTCTCACCTTTTTACACTTAAAGTCTTCAAGATCTCTTTATTTGTCTTATCTCAATATATCTTTCTACATACGAGTGTCGGTACATACAAAGAAAAACCTTCATACAGCACGTCTCTGAATATAAAAAACGAATTAAGGATTCTTTTTGTTTTCTCTTCGTATATGCACATTTCAATGACCTCAACATTGTCTTCCATCTGTTTCTTCACTGGCCATATCTTTACGTCAGACAGTAATAACTGGATTATTCCCATTTTAAAATTCAGGTGCATATCATATCCAAAGGAAAGGAACTCAATCCACTTCACACAAAATGACATATATCATTGATTATGATACGTTATTTGTATCCTCTACATACATTGAGGTGCATCGTGGACTATGATAAGTTATTTGCATCCTCTGTGAGTGAGGTTGACAAAAGGCGCAGTTTCTTCCTCACTTTAATCCAAATCTCCGCGCAAGTCACCCATTTCAGCGGACACATCAAGAGATACGGCTGTCCATACGGCTGAACAAAGAGAGTGGTCTTCATCACTTGTGATGGACAAAACATACATTGAGGTGTTCTATGGGCTATGATAAGTTATTTGTATCCTCTACATACATTGAGGTGTATCATGGACTATGATAAGTTATTTGTATCCTCTACATACATTGAGGTGTATCATGGACTATGATAAGTTATTTGTATCCTCTACACATATTGAGGTGTATCATGGACTATCATGTTATTTGTATCCTCTACACACATTGAAGTGTATCATGGACTATCACGTTATTTGTATCCTCTACACACATTGAGGTGTATCATGGATTATCATGTTATTTGTATCCTCTAAACACATTGAGGTGTATCATGGACTATCAAGTTATTTGTATCCTCTAAACACATTGAGGTGTATCATGGATTATCAAGTTATTTGTATCCTCTAAACACATTGAGGTGTATCATGGATTATCAAGTTATTTGTATCCTCTAAACACATTGAGGTGTATCATGGATTATCAAGTTATTTGTATCCTCTACACACATTAAGGTGTATCATGGGCTATCAAGTTATTTGTATCCTCTAAACACATTGAGGTGTATCATGGATTATCATGTTATTTGTATCCTCTAAACACATTGAGGTGTATCATGGACTATCATGTTATTTGTATCCTCTGCACACATTGAGGTGTATCATGGACTATCAAGTTATTTGTATCCTCTGCACACATTGAGGTGTATCATGGACTATCATGTTATTTGTATCCTCTACACACATTGAGGTGTATCATGGACTATCATGTTATTTGTATCCTATACACACATTGAGGTGTATCATGGACTATCATGTTATTTGTATCCTCTAAACACATTGAGGTGAATCATGGACTATCAAGTTATTTGTATCCTTTAAACACATTGAGGTGTATCATGGACTATCAAGTTATTTGTATCCTCTAAACACATTGAGGTGTATCATGGACTATCAAGTTATTTGTATCCTCTAAACACATTGAGGTGTATCATGGACTATCATGTTATTTGTATCCTCTACACAAATTGAGGTGTGTCATGCACTTTCATAATTTGCGTGGTTCCCTCTTGCACACAGTCTTCATCATGCCCTATTTTCTTCGATTGCTGCCAGAGTCCCAAAGAGTAACAAAGAATAGTAACACTGTAACCTGCCAGGCATATAGTAAGATACAACTAAGAAGGGTTGAGCACGAGGCTGATTGCGTCATCATTTAGAAACTTTAAACTACAAAAACTTCAACTTATAAAGTCAGGCGAACGTATGATGACTTGCATTTCCTGAAGACCTATGCTACACATGGAAGTGAACATGTTATGATAGGTCGGTAAATAATCTATATTGTTCTAAATTTCAAATAACCACTGGGCTAAATCGTATGTGCTGTACCTTAACTACTAGCTCCAATCATTTCTATATAAACTACGTTGTTCTCAATCTACTATCATCTCTGTATAACTTACTTGTTCTCAATCTACGAAGGGCGTTCAAGTCAAACCGGGACTTTTTTAAAAAGAAAAAAAAATTTTAAGTAGTCAAAATGCCATTTATTTTTCGATATAATCTCCTGCAACGTTTATGCGCTAATCCCATCGTTAAAGTAATGTTTGAAAAGTTTCGACGTAGACAGATTTGCCAGTATGTCTGAATCAATCCAGGACAGCCTGTTTCACTTCATCGCCAGTGCTGAAATGTTGACCTCTCAGGAATTCTTTTAGAGTTCCAAACAAGTGGGAACCACCTAGAGGAGGTTTTGGCTGTAAGGTGGATGTGGCAATACCTCACAGTCGGGTTGCTGCAGATGGCACATAGTGCGATTAGCCGTATGAGGTCGAGCGTTATGTTGCAGAAGCAGGAGGCCCTTTGTGATCAAATCAGATCGTATTTTCTGCAGACTGATATGCACATCATTCAAAATGCCTATGTACTGTTCACTGTTGATAGTGGCACCACGTGATTGAAAATCAGCATGAATGATGTCAAATTTGGCCCCAAAAACACACGCCATCACTGTACCTGCAGACGTAACTGTCCGATTTTGATGAATTTTTTTTTTTGGGTGGGGGGTGGGGGTGGGGGGGGGGGGTGGGGGTGGGGGGGTGGGGGGGGGGGTGTGTGATTGCGTATGCTTTTACTGCTTGGATGCTCTTTTAGATTATTTAGGAATGTCTCATCACTGTGTTGTGATTGCAGTCATCTGTAAATTTACATAAGTTTGACGCCTTCTTCCACAAGAAACTTCATCACAACACGCTGTTCCATGCATGCACCAACTGATTTATCCATAATTTTTACTCATCTGTCACGTGACTGGCTCAAGACAAGTGGGCCACCTAACATTAATAGAACACAAGTGCCCTTAACTAGTGATAGTAGTTCCAGCACGCTATTACCCATTCAGATAGAACTAGAGAAAAAAGTCCTGGTTTGATTCGAACGGCCCTCGTACTATTATCTATATTTAATCCTTCCTGTCCTAAATCTACTATCATCTCTAAATTATATGTAAACTGTAGTGTACTATATCTATTACCATTTCTGTATAATCTACACTGTTCTCAATTTACTTTCATCTCTATACATATTACTCCCTCTGTATTGCCATGTAGTTACAAAACATCTACTTTATTATTTTTCAGCAAGAGCAGACAACAAAGATTGTAGCAGTCCATGGCCCGGTCAGGTACATCACAGTCAGCAGGGTAAACTACCGGTCGCATTTTCATATTATTCGTTGGAGACACATATAAAAATGGCACAACCTTTCTGAAATTGAGCAGATTTTATCAATAAGTCGTAAACCCTCATATTACCAGCCATTCAGTACTTGTAAATATATACATAATCGTTTCCATGGAACAATGTAAATAGATTAATTAACAATAGCATTTGTTTTCGGAACGTCTGATAGCTTAGTCTTAGCCGACATGTGCATGGGCGGATGCCTCTGTGCAGGTTACAGTTCTTGTGTGAGATGGATGTAGCCGGGATTAGGATTTCTTATTAAACGGGCTGGATCGAGCAGCTTATTGCTCCAGTGTTGGGAGAAGTGCCGCGGAGGGTGGTTAACCGATGTGCGAGTCCATCTTAACAGACTCAAACACTAGAGCAAAGTAAACCAGCAGCCAGTTATGCGCCATATATGCTGCTCTTAACAAACCACCCGCACAAGACCGGTGTAATGGCATGTCACACAGTTAGTCGCCTCTTTCGACGCATTCTCTGTGGGGCAGTTGTGTTTTTCTTGTCCTTGTCATACACAAAGACCCCCGCAGACCACTCAGGATGTCTCATGCAGATTAATTAACATTATTCGTTTGTTAACTATTGGACCATCTTAAATAGATTAATCAACAATATCAATTCTTATCGGAGCATCACAAATCTGATTTCTTCATTGTTAATGAATGTTCTATAGTAGCAGGTTCGCAGTGGTTCATCTTACATTCAAGGCGCAGGGATGAAGGTGGGCCTAAGTCCTTCTCCCTGTAGTGTAAGGAGCAGCAACAACGATTCAACGATTTTCATCAGTGTCACCACCACGAGGTACGGTGTGTCGATACCTACTTGTTGTCCTTGCCGCAGTAACACAGCTTTTGTACCAGGTGCACGACGTAGAGATCAGATAGGTCTCTTGGTCAGCATGTTGCAGACGACTCTGATGTGAGTCTTAGATTGCAACACAACTATCAGAATCATTAAAACCGCTTGCCATCCATTGTGTAAACTTTCAGATATCAAAGTTATCAACAGGCAATCACATTGATGTGAAATGTTAATATCAGTTTTCACATAATTCATATCGCAAAAAATTAACACGCACCTTTAGATGACGTCGACACGAGTTTCCAATTACGCTGCCATGATGAAAAATCTGGATATGGTGCTATTTCCAGTCGTCTCGACTTATGTCTTGCCACTGGTCCAAGGCAGCTCGGGATAAGAGAGTGAAGTTAATGATCAGCGTAGTTGCTTTCTCACTATAATTCAAATACAGTGCAAGTTACACCAGCAAGACAAAACCGTGTGAGGATGTCGCCATCATCGCTTGCAATGGCCAACTTGATCACTAGCAGGTAGACTGAAACATGTTCACACATTTCGGTGACGTCGTCTGAAAATAAGAAGGTTTAAATGTTTTTTTCTTACTGGCTACTAAATGTCTCTTTCCCCCTTTTTTAGTCATAGCTTGGCGGATTTATCGGCTGAGAAATAAGGACCGCTTGTCCCAGCAGTCGTCGCGGAGTCTGCGATCTTTAATTTGATTTCACATGTATATAATAGCTTGAACTTTACCACAGTTCGAACCTGTGTTCTCCTGCATAGGAGTCAGTACCATAACTTCTCGGCCACTGCTCATCTAACTGATCTATTTTAATTTACTCTGCTTGTCCGTCCATTTGTGCCGGTAAGCGGCGTGAGGAGTTTCAGTTGCTTTTCTTGTGCCACATGTGTTGCTTAGGTTGTTGTAGGCCAGTGTTGTTATAGAATTTATGTTATGTCATCTATCCATCTGCAATGTGGCCTTCCTCACGCCTTGCAGCTATATCTTCTTGCACTGAAATCGTGTAATGGAAGCTGTTCACGCGTATGTCAGCCGGTCACGTGACTGACACATGGTAGAGGAGTGTACCCCAAACTTCTCCAGACAGCAGAGTCTATTTGACTTCATCGCGGCCGCCTACCCTCCCAGGTTCCACAAGGTCAAATTTATAACCAACGTGCATGATAGTAGCCTAAACATTAATATTTTGTTCAGGGTTCCTAGCATGGGTCATAGAGGATTCCCAGGGTTCGTAGACCTCTGCTTGGAAGACACTGTAGTTTGCAAAGAGAAAGAGAATGAAGGGTAGATGAGAGTGAGAGTGAGAAGGAGGTACAGCGATGGGGAGAGATAAGAAGGTGGACGAAGTATGCAGACGTGGAAATAGACAGAGTGAAAGGAGAATGATGAGAGAAGGAGAGAGAGCGGAGGAGAGGGAAGAGAACAGGAGAGAAAAACGAAGATTGGGAGAAATAGGAGGGAAAGGGGAGTATGAGTGATGGGGGAGAGAAAAAGATAAGGGGATAATAAGAAGGATGAAGATATGGGTAAAGAAACACGAAGTGTGAGAGAGAGCGAGAGAGAGAGAGAGAGAGAGAGAGAGAGAGAGAGAGAGAGAGAAAGGGATAGAGATAATCAGAGAAAAGGAAGTACAATTCATCTTTAAGCCACGGACAGAAGGCCAGCAATGCTAAAAGAGCTATGGACAATAACGTTGTGGCCGTAAATTATATCTGAAACGCTAATCGATGATCTGGCCGGAACTCAGGTTTCTGTTTCAGGAAGGCGCGATCTGTGTGTGGCACCCTAACCTGGTGTTGGACAAGCATTACGTCATCGCTGACCAGGCTGATGACCATAAGAGGCGCTTCAAAATGTGGGTTACAGATACGGTGTACATGGAGAACTGCCAGAAACTGGCCATTTCCTCCACCAGCAGGGACATCCGGTTCTATGACGTATCGTCCTCGCAGTACTTCGAGGAGTACCATTTGTTTGGTAAGCTCACCGTTAGATCTTGTTATGATGGTCATATCAGGTTTGTATGTACCTGTATTAGTGAAATCAGCTTTGCATTTTTATGTTGGTGATGTCAGGTTTGTATCTAACGGGCTCCTAGAAATAGCTTTTTTTTTTGTAATCTGTGTCAAGTCTATGTTGATTGTTGATGTTGTGATTCGTTATGTGCTTTCATTTGTGTTGATCTTTGTCACAGACCAAGACCTTGTGGATGTCAAGTAGGTCTTGTGCTGCTTCTGTCCTGATTTGGTAATTGTAGACCAGTATGACGTCAATAAAACAGATCAGCCTGCCGCCAATCAAACAGATCACCCTGCCACCAATCAAACAGATCAGCCTGCCACCAATCAAACAGATCACCCTGCCGCCAATCAAACATATCACCCTGCCACCAATCAAACAGATCAGCCTGCCACCAATCAAACAGATCACCCTGCCACCAATCAAACAGATCAGCCTGCCACCAATCAAACAGATCACCCTGCCACCAATCAAACAGATCACCCTGCCACCAATCAAACAGATCAGCCTGCCGCCAATCAAACAGATCACCCTGCCACCAATCAAACAGATCAGCCTGCCGCAAATCAAACAGATCACCCTGCCACCAATCAAACAGATCAGCCTGCCGTCAGTCAAACATATCAGCCTGCCGCCAATCAAACATATCAGCCTGCCGCCAATCAAACATATCAGCCTGCCACCAATCAAACAGATCACCCTGCCACCAATCAACCAGATCAGCCTGCCGTCAATCAAACATATCAGCCTGCCGCCAATCAAACATATCAGCCTGCCGCCAATCAAGCAGGTTAGTCTACCTGCCGCCAATCAAACAGATCAGTCTAACGCCAATTAAGTAGATCAGTGTGAAGTAAGTTGTCAAAAGCCACAATTTTGCTCTGCAAATCCATTTGGTCAGTTCTCAGAAGGTGCGGTTCTGTGTCTTCCCTACTTTTCTCTGTGGCCAGAAAGGAGTCAGACATATTTCTGGTTTCTGACCAGGGTGGGGAAGTAAAAGCCACATGGCACCCATTACTCTTAACTAGATTTCCCAGAGATTATCGCTCACAGGCGCTAATTAATAATAGGAAGAAATGTATTTATTGGATGTGCCCTTTAGATTTTCACTTGGCTATATGTAGGTTAAAAAAACCACTTGTTTTCCAGGCATGTGTCATCAGCGCTCTTCTTTATGACAATGAGACATGTATATGAACCAGGAGAGGCGACTAAACAGCTATCACATGCGGTGCCTCCGTAGAATCCTGAGGGTTGGGTGGCGAGACAAGATCACCAACGCAGAGGTGTTGGAGAGAACAGGCACTGTCACAATCTTTTCCGTGCTTAGTCTTCGAAGACTCATGGCTGGGACACATTCGGAGAATGGATGATGGCATGATACCAAAAGGATCTTTTCTATGGGGAAATACAGTTGGGGAAAAGGTATGTGTGCCGGCCACTACTTCGGTACAAGGATATGTGCAAGCGGGATATGAATGACGTGGACATCGATTTGGAATGAAGGGAACAGGACGCCATGGATCGTGTTACATGGAGGGGCGGGATTAAGCATGGAATACAGACAAAGGAGATACTGATTGCTGATAGGCTGGAGACTCAGCGTTTGCCGCAAACGGTCGTGACTTTCTTTGCACACGCTGTGGAAGTCGCTTCTCTGCTCGGATTGGTCTTACGAGTCACATTCGCTACCGTCATGGACTGTAGTTACATCCATTTTTTAAAAGCACAATCACTAACGTCTGACAAGACGGATATAGCCAATGTAGAATGAAGTCAATTTGTGTGGCTTCCACCTAGCAGTTCACTAGGCTTGTGAAAGACTGGGGGCTTTAGGCATACCCGAATTCAGGCTTTTCCATGTTGATAAAAAGCCTACCCAGCAGTATGCGGTCTGCACTTAGCCTTTCTTTGTGCTGGTAACCCTTAGGCTGGTCATTTATAAGGCCATGCTCATGGGCGTTTCCTAACATCACCTCTAGGAGGTAGGCCATTATCGACTAGCTTTACATCTTTTTAATAATCAGTTAAATCAGCGTAATTACATCTGCGTTTCTCAGTTGGGTTTTTGTGGCAGGTCAGTCGTTAAAGTATTAGATATTTCATTGAACGAGGTCTCAGCTTTGTTCTGAGGTAACCAATTCCCTTCCCATGCTGCATTATCATACTTGATTGTAATCCCAATAGCCATTTACAGGTGGGCTGACTGGAACACGATGTTGCTGGAGAGCGACCCTGGCGCTATTGCTGTGAGAACCAAGCGCTTTAGCCATCATTTACAGGTGGGCTGACTGGAACATGATGTTGCTGGAGAGCAACCCTGGCGCTATTGCTGTGAGAACCAAACGCTTTAGCCAGCATTTATAGGTGGGCTGACTGGAACACGATGTTGCTGGGGAGCGACCCTTGTGCTATTGCTGTGAGAACCAAACGCTTTAGCCAATAGGCTACTGAAATGTTCATTTGGGGGACGCGCTGGGAGAAAAAAAATGGGACTATGTCTTTCACACAATTTCTCTGTCCCCATTTCAATTCCGAGTACCAGGATTGTAAATAATACGTCTACCGTCGTTAACAATATCTAAATAGAGTTGTGGATGGTGCTTGCAGTCTCATCACGTCAAATCGTTGCTGATAACACCACCACTGCAAATTCTCGTATACAGGCTTCCTGAAAGGAGGTCAGCTCTAATGGTAATTATGTGCTTCACGTAGTGCAACTAGGTGATGCCTAATCATCATCATCATCATCAAATGTTCTCTCTTTAAGATAAAGGATGGCATTTCTAGATTTATCCAGTGTCGTCTTCGCATTCTTTTATTTTACATTTATAATGTTGTATCTCCATTTCCTGTGTTCACAGCAATGGCGGATGTCCCGTACTGTTTTGATTATTACTACAACCCGAAGGTAGGTTCACAGAACAGTTAATGAATGAACGGTGACCTACTTGACTTGACATGTCTATCCCCATTTGAACGTAAGCCTGTAGAGATGCTGCCCACAGATTCATAATCTGGACCATTTTCTCGTGTCCCACTCATGAGATTTCAGACACGTAACCAAGAAGATTTGTCGGCGACATGATTGTCTTTAACTAACTGTCATCAGGCTACCTCGTGGGCCTCAGGTGTGAGGGGTCATTAAGGGTTGAACCAGTATTATCAGTATCTCTCGTGTCATTATGGTTTTTAAGAATGGCTTTGTCTTGTTAACCACACCACAGCCTCCAATTTGGATGCATGCCCATTATGTCTGCTCTCTCTCCTGATGACATTTAGACGCGGTTCAGCATGCCAGGAGCCCACAACCTTCGCCAACATTGCTCACCGAGTCATCAAGATACACAAGCTATTCCACTGCGTCAAAGGGGGGCACACGGGATGGGTGGGGTTTATGATGGAGCGGAGCAGGAGAGTACAACCAACTAACTACGTGAACCATCAGTATTTGTACTATTCTTCATTTTCTAAGAGTGACTAAACACTCAACAGTTTCCTTGAGTACAATTTTTGTTTGTTATTGCGTTCGCCTTATTTTCGTATTCCACAAGGCGGTGTGTGTTGCACTATAATTTTATTTTGCGCCTGTCGGCTCAGTGCATTCGACCTCGGCATGCATTTCTCTGCTTTCTCGTGCATTTTCTTGGGACTTGCTTCCCAGGGGTAACGGCCGGTGCTGTGATTGTGGAGCGAACCCAACACTTTCGGGTTGTGAGCCGTGTAACTTAACCACTAGCCCACGCCGTCCCTTCCGGAGTGCAGTGATATCGGTTCTTTACAACAGAACAGAACGTAACATAACACAGAACGACACTGACAAATGGCATCGGAAATGACGTCACGGTTACTATCAATGGTGGCTATTCATTGCGAAATATGCCACATCTACTGGACACATTGAAAGTGTTGATATGAATGTGCAAATAATGCAATGTGATCTGTGGATTCTAGATCTTCCTGTGCATAAAATAATTTTTATCTTGGAGTGTCCTCTGTAACAAATCGCATCACCTAGCCAATGACAGTTGACTGATGGATGAAAACATAGTATTTGACAGAGAATGGTTGACAAGGGATATCCTGGTCTTTTTCCTGTTTTCTCCTAAAAAACTTTAATAACATTTGGAAATCATCGCAGTACAATACAAACACCAAACTTATAATATACAAGAGTTGCGAGCTTTCTGTGCTTCTGTATAGTGCTGAGTGACGGGGAGTAACGGACGAAGAAACATCAAAATTGTCATCTTTTTACACAACGGCTGAAACGATTCATGGCATCTTCTGACCAAACACCATCACCAACCGAGAACTGCTTGCCCAAAGCAATCAGGAAGACACGGAAATTCATAATTGGCCGAAGCTGGAATTGCCTTAAGACAAGAACTAGACACCATCACCGGAACTGCCTTGGTATGGGCCACAGAGGGAAGATGAAAGAATGACTGACCTAAGACAACTTGGCAAAGAACCGCAGATACCGAAATGAAAATCATGAATCAGAGTGGAGGCACTGTACGAAGGATGGTTGAAGATCAGTTGAAGTGGAGTAAATGTGCTTCCACCTTTAACGACGCACCAGGCGTGGTGACCACTGACTGTTTTGTAAGTTAGAGACAAAGAAACCGAGAAAAAGACTGGGCCAATTGAAACGCTAACGCTAATGTTTGTAAAAGACTTCATGTAAAGCGGCCAGTTGTTAGGTTGGACATATTTTTTATTTGGAGCTAAAATACGAATTGATCAATCTACGTATGTTCTGTATATTCATATTACTTTCGTATCATTCTTAATGCTAGCTCTACCGCGTTTATATAATCGCGAAAAGATCTTACGGTGCGTGTGTATGCAGTCGGAAGAGTTAAAAAAAAGGATTTGCACAACTTTTCAACGAAAGTCAGAAATCTGACCCGTCATATGAGCGAGGCATTAACATATACACATGTCTGTATCCGACTTTTGTGTTTACAAACACTTATAAGATAACAACTCGTTGTTTACACGTGAACTTTCAGTTACCAAATACAGAGTCCCTGTTGATATTTGGAGTTGACACTGGGTCGATTCATATTCTGACATTCCTGAAGCCTGTCACTCAGTTGTTTGAGAACCCATTTAAGCACGACGGTGGTGTACAGAAAATATTTATGCAAGTAAGTGGTATTCTATAGATAAACAAAGATAAATTATACACGCACAAATATATATATATATATATATATATATATATATATATATATATATATATATATATATATATAAGTATATATATCTCTCTGTGTGTGTGTGTGTGTATGTGTGTGCGTGTGTGTATAGGAAACATGAAAGAAGCCAGCAAGTAGGTTATAATTAACACAGCAATCGGACGTCCACTTGAAACGACTTGTCAGTAGGCCAATCCTTTCACTACCGAAAGGTCATGGATCGTAAAACAGCCGTCCTGTTCATTTGGTGATTTCAATCAATATCAAATTACTCTAAACACATGACCCAGAATACATGATCTCCCCGAACCTTCTGGAAACATGAAATATCGATAACATGTTGAGGAAGAACAACCTGGCAATCCACGTTGCCGAATACTGGAAACATAATGTCTGATGTAGTTCTCAGAACACAGAAAGTAAGAAGTATATATATATATGCGTTTACAAACATGACTAGGACAGAAAATGCAGTTCTAAATGATCCAACAACCAAATTGAAATAGCAATTCCTTGTCATCTCCATTTGCCCACCCTCCCTTTCTCTTGCTTTAGGTTTATTACGATTTGCTGCCTGAATTATCCAGCTTCAGATTGACATTATCTTCCGTAGTTCTATTGTGTCCTTCATGTGTAACTAGAATTGTTTTTTACTATTGTAATTCACTATCAACTGGTTTCAATGACCAGTTACTGTATCGGGTGTCTAAAAACATAACACTAGGTTTTAGTATCAGACTAACCCACATTCATTGACCTAACTGGCCGTCCTACGTTAGATGCAAGCTAACAATAGATGTAAAATGTTTCAAGGACTTACTTTCCCCCGGAAAAGTTATATGTTCTAAGATTTTACTAGCTATATATTCTGTGTGAATATGTTTTATTGTTTATAATGGCATTTTTTTTCATTCAACCAAAGAATGTGCATTCGTGCTATAAGGGTTGAAAAGTAGGACATATGAAATAGAAATGACCTGTCTGCTGTGTTCCTTGAGAACATTATATCCTCTATCCACACAAGTTTCCAAGTATAAAACAGGTTGTGTTACATGAGTCTGGCAAGCGAGATAGGGGTTGACATCATGATTGTCGTAGTGGTAAGCCTTTTGACAAGTTTTGTATTGCACTCTTCTTTCTTTGCGTTCAGGATCTTTTGGTCATGCTATAACTGCAAGCCAGTCGCCATGATAAAGTATGTAGTCTTTACCAGGTCAGAGCGGCTGCCCCACAGCTTTTGTCTCAGCTCCGCACCCTCTGGCCTCATCTGGTATCTCATTTCCCTATAGATTTGGCATTCCTGTAAAATGTGTTCAGCGTTCTGGCCTCCTGTTCCACATGGGCACTCATCAGTGTGTGAGATCTTCAGTCGATAAAGATGTTCTAGTAGTCTGCAGTGACCAGTTCTTTGGCGAAATAAGGTAGTTTTTAGAATTTCTTTTTAGTTAGTGAATTGGGTGTGGTGTACTGCTTATGTTTCTGTCTTCTCTCCTTTGGTGTATATACTGATTTCTGATGATGTTCTTGATCTCTCTGTATGGTACTCGATGATTAAATTGTGCCTTTTTTGTCGCCATATTTTGCTAGAGCGTCAGCTCTCTCGTTTCCCGTGATTCCGCAATGGGAGGGTAGCCACTGGAGAGCTATTGTTGAGGATCTCTGGCGTTTTCGTAGTTCTGCTCTGATTTCTGATAACAGTGGTTCGTTGTTTTTTATTTGTATTGCCTCTAATAGTACTCTTCCGTCTGTGAAAACAGCTATTTTTGTTGGTTGCACTATCTAACTTAACTTAACGTCTTTATAATGGTTTAGAAGACTCTAGAGAGCCTGTATCAAACCAGTTTCTTAGAGGATGGTTTAAACGTTGTGCGAGTACATCTTAATAGATTCAAACACTAGAGCTAAGTAGACCCGCAGCCAGTTAGGCGGCATCTATAACTGCTCTTAACAAACCACCTGAGAAAAGGAACAAATAAGTTAGGCAGACTTTTAATATTAATTTTGCCTGGGCAGCGGCCGTTAAGCCTACTCTTTTGTATTTTCTTAATGTCAAGGAATTTTTAACGTGCTCGACAGTGGACACGGGAGTACGATCTCGCTTCCCAGAGATGAGAAGAATTTTTACCAGAAGATCCAGCGAAAAAAAATTCTGGACTCCACCGTGATTCGAAAACTCGCTCACTGTAACCCGACGGATATTTGACCTCGAGACCATGGGTCCTACGGTGACCTAAGTCAAGCCTCTCTCGTGCGCTAAGAGATTTGTTATTATTTTCACTTTGTTTACGCTTGCTTTTTTTTTTATATGGCATTATCTGACGTACAGTGTTTTGCGCCTACTGGCCAATTGCATCTGACTTCCTCATACATTTTTACTTGTTTACTTCTCGTAGGAGTACGACGTTGCCCTTTCGAGAATTGAAACAAGACAAGTATAATTATGAGCTATGCCACTAACACTTTCACAACGCCGACACCTCAAATCCTAGATATACGACTATCCACTCGCAGACTGGCTTGCAGGAACACATATTTGTCAAGAGTGAATAACCCAGCACGAACAGCTCCGTTAACACTCAAACCGTAAATAAATACCGCGTCCTTATCCAATGTTCTCATGTTTTCATCTGTCCAGGACCTCATCAGTCACAGCAGCTGGGTACATCACCAGGTGATAGCAAGTGTCCACCAAGACATCATTCGCCAGGTGCGATACCTGCCCGAGAGTGAGGCTATCATATCCGGCTCAGCCTCACCCAGAAGCTCTGTGATCATCTGCGACGTTCAAGGAGTCAAGAACTCGTACGTCTTCAAAATAGACAAGGTCAGAATAGATAAGGTTACACTAACAGTCTCGAATGGCGTCATCTCTGTTAGATCAAATATCAGTCCGCTTGTGCCTTAATGTGTTGAATATACCTGAACATTAGCTTCCTAGATACAGAACCGATCTCTTTCACCTGTTTGAACACTTGAAAGATCATTCATGGGATCAAAGGTTTGCAGGCGGTGCAAAATTGGTTAAAGGTACACGAATTCTTTTTTTTCCAGAGGGCAACAACAAGCTAGTGGACAGGTGGATACAGAGACCGGGACAATGGTGAAAAATAAGATATAATGACTGTTCCTCGTAAATATATGTATATATTTCTCTCTCTCTCTCTCTCTCTCTCACACACACAAACATACACACATACTGAGCGAGAGAGAGAGAGAGAGAGAGAGAGAGAGAGAGAGAGAGAGATACATGCACACGAGAGTAAGTTTGCAAGTAGGTCACAAACTGATATTGGATAAATAAGAAATTTAGTTGGTAGTTTCTAAAGATGTCATTTAGATGGCAGCGGAGTACACGCTCCATCATGACAAGGCCAGACCAGAGTCGATTAGCCCAGGAGGAAATTGACCAACTATGGTGGCAGCTTCTTAAACATTCATCTTACAGCCCCGACCTAGCCCGAGCGATTTTCAACTATTTGACACACTAAAAGCCCCCCTTGGCGGAAGACGTCTCGCGAAGGACGAAGAGATTGGACGGGAAGTATAAACATGACTGAGACAGCATACCAAAGACTTCAATACTGTAGGCTTCGGTGCACTGATAAAACAATGGGATAGGTGTATTCATGTTAGTAGAAATGGTGTTGAGAAATAAGGGACGATGGTAATGGTTTTTAAGTTCTCATTTAGTTTTGTTTTGCAAAATAACCATTTGTGACACATTTACTGACTTGCCCTCGTTCGCGCGCGTGCGTGTGTGTGTGTGTGTGTGTGTGTATGTGTATGTGTGTGTGTGTATGTATATATGTTAGAGACTTCACTGTACGCAACCACAAATGTTTATAAGGTGGGATGGCCTATTCCCTGCCGAGCTGCCATTTCTTCAGAAACAGTTAGTTGGTAACTATTTTGGTCAATCTCTGACTACTCTATTACCTTTCTCTCTCGCCCTCTCTGTCTGTTTCTCCCTCTCTTCATCTCTCTCTCTCGCTTTATTTATCTTTCTGTCCGTGCAAGAACACATCAGTCGATATGTAAGAATGATTCGTTTTCTCTCTACTGTCTTTTCCTGGCAAAGATACGGGGGTTCAACTACCGCTACCAACAGTTCCAGTCGACTCAGCTGTAAATGGGTACCTGGCTGACGACTTGGGAAGGAAAAAAGGCAGCGGGGAAGGAAACTGGTCCTCCCACCTCAAAAATCTGTGACTTACTACCATGAAGTCTTCAAAACTTCACCTCCGACGACAATGTCTGCTATGTGGCTACCTGTACTTTCATCTGCTGTCTTATCTCGCTCGCTCTCCTCCTCTATTCCCCTCTCTCTCTCTATCTCCCTCTGTCCCTCTCTTTCTTTCTCTTAATATATGTACGAAACATTTGTCTCCACACTCATACATTCCTCATCTCTCCCAGGGTATTGAATGTTTCGACCACAGCCAGACTTTGAACTTGTTAGTCACAGGCAGTGGCGACCACATTGTCCGACTTTGGAACCCCTACGTCCCCAACTGGCCTGTCGCAGTCTTACAAGGACACGCCACTGGTGTCATAGGCGTGGTCATTCATGAGGCCTGGAGGCAGGTGTTCAGCTATTCTAAGGATGCAGTAAGAACTATTCTTCTTCTTCTTCTTCGTACGCTGTCAGACCAGTAAGAACTATTCAACTTAATTCTATACACCTTGTCCAACCAAGGGGGTTTAATCCAGTCTACCAATACCTGTAATACGTTTCAGCCCAATCAAAATAATCTGCATGGATTCATCCAGGATTAAAACATGTCAGTACTTTGTGTAAAAGGTCACGGTAGTCCCATATCAGGCACTGCTGTCGGGAAGGAAATGTTAGAGACTTCATTGTGCGAGACCACAACTTGCTTATAAGGTGGATGGCCTGCTCATTGTCTAGCTGCCGTTCATTGCCTAACAGTAAGTCAGGTATTTTTTTTCTGCTAGTTTGACTTGGTAATAGGAGTTGAACCTTTGCCGTCGAACGCGAGTGCTCTCCCACCACAGTAATATTAAATTCAATGTATTCAATTGGAGTACTTAGGGAAACAGTGCATGAGTTGCAGATGTCAGCGACTCATAGCTGACTGCTAGCGTCAGAGCCAGGGAACCGGAGCTGCCAAGACCATTCTACGCCTTCGCACAGTGATCCTGGATGACACGCTGTGACAGAGGAGACTGGCTAAAGAGAACGGATCGAAGAGGGAAAGTTAAACCAGGTTCTAAAAAAAAGACGGCTGAAGTCGGATGTGCTGTACTGAAAATGGAAATATTGCAGTCAAGCTGTAAACTTCGACACAAAGCATTCCGTTCTCTGGACAACATTCTGCTACTTGTAAAGCTCTTTTTATCGCTTGGTAGCGGGAGCTTGAGAACGAACGAAGATGAATAAGAAGAATAAGAAGGATCAGTTCAAAAACATACTTGCAACGTTTATTCCCATTTCTGGGGTCCAGGGAAAGGGAGAGGGTGGGGTCTGGACGTTCAC
Organism: Ariolimax columbianus; assembly: GCA_036924085.1. Lineage (NCBI taxonomy): Eukaryota > Metazoa > Mollusca > Gastropoda > Stylommatophora > Arionidae > Ariolimax > Ariolimax columbianus. The sequence continues at coordinate 52,767,523 of JAVGWX010000002.1, read as the reverse complement.
ATGGTTGAGGGAGAGGGTGGGGTCTGGACGTTCACATGGTTGAGGGAGAGGGTGGGGTCTGGACGTTGACATGGTTGAGGGAGAGGGTGGGGTCTGGACGTTCACATGGTTGAGGGAGAGGGTGCGGTCTGGATGTTCACATGGTTGAGGGAGAGGGTGGGGTCTGGACGTTCACATGATTGAGGGAGAGGGTGGGGTCTGGACGTTCACATGGTTGAGGGAGAGGGTGGGGTCTGGACGTTCACATGATTGAGGGAGAGGGTGGGGTCTGGACGTTCACATGGTTGAGGGAGAGGGTGGGGTCTGGACGTTCACATGGTTGAGGGAGAGGGTGGGGTCTGGACGTTCACATGGTTGAGGGAGAGGGTAGAGTCTGGACGTTCACATGGTTGAGGGAGAGGGTGGGGTCTGGACGTTCACATGGTTGAGGGAGAGGGTGGGGTCTGGACGTTCACATGGTTGAGGGAGAGGGTGGGGTCTGGACGTTCACATGGTTGAGGGAGAGGGTGGGGTCTGGACGTTCACATGGTTGAGGGAGAGGGTGGGGTCTGGACGTTCACATGATTGAGGGAGAGGGTGGGGTCTGGACGTTCACATGGTTGAGGGAGAGGGTGGGGTCTGGACGTTCACATGGTTGAGGGAGAGGATGGGGTCTGGACGTTCACATGATTGAGGGTGAGGGTGGGGTCTGGACGTTCACATGGTTGATCGAGAGGGCGGGGTCTGGACGTTCACATGGTTGAGGGAGAGTTTAGGGTTTGGACGTTCACATGGTTGAGGGAGAAGGTGAGGTCTGGACATTCACATGGTTGAGGGAGAGGATGGGGTCTGGACGTTCACATGGTTGAGGGAGAGGGTGGGGTCTGGACGTTCACATGGTTGAGGGTGAGGGTGGGGTCTGGACGTTCACATGGTTGAGAGAGAGGGTGGGGTCTGGACGTTCACATGGTTGAGGGAGAGGGTGGGGTTTGGACGTTCACATGGTTGAGGGAGAGGGTGGGGTCTGGACATTTACATGGTTGAGAGAGAGGGTGGGGTCTTGACGTTCACATGGTTGAGGGAGAGGGTGGGGTCTGGACGTTCACATGGTTGAGGGAGAGGGTGGGGGTCTGGACGTTCACATGGTTGAGGGAGAGGGTGGGGTCTGGACGTTCACATGGTTGAGGGAGAGGGTGGGGTCTGGACGTTCACATGGTTGAGGGAGAGGACGGGGTCTGGACGTTCACACGATTGAGGGTGAGGGTGGGGTCTGGACGTTCACATGGTTGAGGGAGAGGGGGGGGGGTCTGGACGTTCACATGGTTGAGGGAGAGGGTGGGGTCTGGACGTTCACATGGTTGAGGGAGAGAAATAAAGTCCCCCTTGCTGCTGCAGTCGTTACGCAATAGGAATAAACGCCGTATTGATAGCATATATGACGGTATAAAAGCTATTAATTCGCTTTCCTGATGACAGGAAGAACAATAACACTAAGCTTTCAAATGCTTACTTTTTGTTCAGATGATTTTCTTTCAGGACATTACCTTTTATTAATTTGACTGCATTATTACATGTGTTTTTATTTCCCCCCCCCCCCTTTTTTTTTGCGTTCGCCTTATTTCTCTGTTCTTCAAGGCGGTGTGCGTTGCACTTTGGTTTTTATTTTGTTCTTGTCGGCCCAGTGCATTCAACTTCAGCATGACAGTGTTTGTATGTAATATACATGGGGAGGCGTTGGCTAGTGGTTAAGTGTCACGGCTCACAACCAGAAGGTGCTGGATTCGATTCCTATCACAGTACCGGCCGTTACCCCGGAGAAGCAAACCCTTAGAAAATGCATGAGGATGCAGGCCCTTGCATAACATGCATGGTGAAGTCGGATGCACTGGCCCGACAGGCGCAAAATAAAACCACAGTGCAACGCACACCACCTTGGGGAATAAAGAAATATAGCGAGGGCAAAAAAAATTTAAAAAATAAATATACATCACTTGCCATCACTCCGTTCAGCGTGTAACTTGGCTTAACCTGTCCTAGTTTGACTTCATCAATATGGATTCCCCATCGAACATAGAGATGCAATTAATTTTTCAATCTGTTCTTGAATTGAGTTGTGCTCTTGTGCTACTCTTGATCTCTTGTCTCTTTGCTTGTCAATGTGTGACTTCTTTCAATCCCAACCTCTCTCGTGTGTTTATTTCGTATCTTCGACTGCTATTGTTTTTACTGTTTGCGACGTACATGACAACAAATATAGTTGACCCATCCCAGGTAGCATGTGTCAAAGCATAGTGAGCATTCATTTAACGGTTATTTCTGTACCACGTCAGTGGTGCTTGACTTTATGTTGTGTGACATGTCGGTAGGACTTGACTTTGTGAAGTGTGACATTTGGTCAAAGAAAGAGCGAAGAGCAACCAAAGTCAGGTGAAACATACTCATCAAAGTGGGAGCGAACAGTAATCAGGGTCTGGTTAAACATACTGATCAAGGTGGAAGCGAAGAGTAATCAGGGTCAGCTTAAACATACTGATCAAGGTGAAAGCGAAGGGTAATCAGGTTCAGGTTCAATATACTGATCAAGGTGGAAGCGAAGAGTAAGCAGGGTCAGGTTAAATATACTGATCAAGGTGGAAGCGAAGGGTAATCAGGTTCAGGTTAAACATACCAATAAAGGTGGAAGCGAAGGGTAATCAGGTTCAGGTTAAACATACCAATCAATGTGGAAGCGATGGGTAATCGGGTTCAGGTTTAACATACCAATCAATGTGGAAGCGAAGGGTAATCATGGTCAGCTGAAACATTGATCAAGACCTACACTTTATATCCCCGACTGTGCTCATGCAATCCCCATAGATGTGAGCTTATTAAATAGCCTCGCATTATAGAACATTCAGGAGGAGCCACTCTCCCTTCTTAAGTACATCAGTGGATGTAATAATACCCATTGTAACCCGCTACCAAGAGACGTCTCTAAGATGTAAACTCAACTCAGCACAAATATCTTAGAACAACAACAACAACAATAACAACATCAATAAACATTTTGATATACTTGTAACGTTAATAGTTTTTGCCTGTAACAGAGTTGACAAATGTATGGTGGTTCAGCTTGAACAAATGCTCTTTTCTTTTCAACCATCGGTTCGGTGAACAATAGACAATCAAGGTTTGGGACACCATCGAACACACGTGCCTGCAAACAGTTGTACTCAAATTCCCTTCATCTTTACATGGACGCATGCCAGAGCATGGCCAGTTCCCTATCCATCTCCAGGAGCATCCACGCAGCGCCTTCATCGTTACCTGTAACGACTACATCGCCGCGCTAAGACTGGGCAAACGAGAGGAGAGCACAACTCACATTGAAGTTACACACGACACGCAACTCTGCAGCGCCATCTACAACAAATTATTGAAACAGGCAAGTTGTTTCCCCTGATATTGTCATATTTATTTATGTCCTGTTAGGACGTTTGTCCAATTTGTTGAAATGTATTTTTCAACCACAATTCAAGTCCTTTTGGTTATATTATTCATTTAATTTAATTTTCCCATACGGCTGATTGGCGCAGTAGTAGAGCACTCGCTTTTCATGGCAAAGGTACGGGATTTCAACTCCCGCAAACGGCAGCTCCATTTAACCCAGCTGTAAATTGGTACCTGACTTATGGTTATGGAAGGAAAACGCAGTGAGGAAGGGAACTGGCCACCACACCTCATACGCTGAGGATTAAAATACTGAAGTCTCTAACACTTCATTCGTAACCAGCGGTTAAGTCTGTTGGGGACTTCCATTACCTATACAGCCACTACTTCAGCTGACCCATTTACAGAAAATATGTATCCAAACACCTCAGGTGGTGGTTTCTGCAGCAATGGATTTTTTAAAGTTAAAAGTTCTATCTCAAACTTTCTTTATTTGTCTTTTACGAAATGTTTGGGAGGTTACAGGGGTTCAATTCCTTCTACATTAGACACACATTGAGGCATTCTGCTCTATCGGAGCACATTATTTAGTTACGCCTTAGTACTGAGACAGCAACCAAAAGCGATCACAGCCTTTGTCAGGTGATGTGTTACGCCAAGGCGAGTGATAGGGTTGAGACTTAACTCTTTACAGTCCATATTGTCAATTGCAGTCAACTAGTGTAGCACCACGTACAGTCCGATTTATCTGGTCACATGTCACACATCAACCATTTCTTTTTGTTTAGCTAAATTTACTTTATAAACAAAAGCTGTATCTTTAAACTTAAAAATAATTATTTTAATTATAATGAATTTTTTTCTGTTAGCCTTAAAACACATAGAGTTATTGTTCTTGGCTTGAACAATAAGACTAACATCGTGTAAACTAGGTTGGACTGTAGAGGGTTAAAGGCCACTTGCACTTGCTGAGAAGTTCGAAGAGTCTGTTCACTTTATCTGGCAGAAAAAAACAACAACATAGGCGTTGGCTGGGTTCGAATCCATGTCTCCCGAGCCAGAAACCGACATCGTACCACTCGACCAGGTGTTCCTTGTATGAGCAGCATCCAGGAAATGTCGATAAGTAAATTAGTAGCATCTGAACTCCATTTATCATCGTTAAAAGCATTGTCTTTATTATCTACTTTGTCATTTTTAGGTACTGAAGGAACATGGAGGCCCCCGGTACTGTTGGCCATCTTGCAGGAGGTCTTGAATTACGAACACTTGATGTATATGTTATTTGGTATGATTGGTTCGCCTTTCGCTCAATGTGAAGCACATGGTTACCACTACACATGCCCCTTTGTCTAGAACATGTACCCGAACATTTGTGGTGGTGGTGGTTTTTAGGACCTGTACCAGAAAATTTGCGGTGGTGGTGGTTTTTAGGACCTGTACCCGGGAATTTGTGTTGATGGTGGTGTTTAGGACCTGTACCCGAGAATTTGTGGTGGTGGTGGTTTTTAGGACCTGTACCCGAGAGTTTGTGGTGGTGGTGATTCTAAGGACCTGTACTCAAGTATTTGTGGTGGTTTCAGGGACCTATACCCGAACATTTGTAGTGGTAGTGGTTTCCAGGACCAGCTAGCTAGCTATACGTTGAGTTAATAACATACATAGAGACCTAAAACTGTTAATGGCTGGTGTGGATCTCCAAGTCTCGTCTTCATGAAAGGACTTATCTTAGACTGGAAGGCATACTACATATCGGGAATATACGACCTGTGTATGGGTGAGGTTATGAGGTTAATAAATAATCGCCAATTACGGGTGGACACTGCAATCGACGAGCCAATAATCCACAGACTGCAGGCAAGGATCCTTAGAGGGCACAAATCAGTAGTGGGTACAACGAGCAAGCCATTTGGTAAATGAGGCTGGACATCAATATGTCTGCCAGGAGTTCAGAGTTACCGATTCTTGATAATATAATACAAACTAGATAGATTCAATACCCAAATTAGATCCATTTTTATATATATAGGATTGGTTTAAAAAAGTGTCACAAGAGCAGAATATGGTTAAGAAATCACTAAATTATACTTTCTCATGTCACATGACTCAGAAATGCCTACATCTGCAGGTTGTGACCGGCTCTGACTCTTCCACTATCGCGGTGTGGGACGTTGAGACAGGGAACAAGTCGACTGTATTGTCTAATGCTCATGAAGGAGAAGAGATTACGTTCTTGACATTCGATTCTAGCTACAGGCGCCTGATATCCGGGGCCAGGAATGGGACAGTCAAGGTACATGCATGTCTCTGATACACAGGTCACTAGCCAGTAGAAAATCACAAGGTCTAAACATTCAGTAAATCAGTTTATGTTTTAGACTAGATAAACAAGAACGTGAGAATCTGAGAGGTAGAGCACTCACTTGTCATGGCAAATATGCCGAGTACGATTCCCGTTATCGCCACGCTCCAGCAGACCCAGCTGTAAATACGACTATGTCTTACATTTGAGAAAGCCAAAGCAGCTAAGAATACAACTGATTTCCCCACCTACAAAAAAGCCGAGATCTATTACATTAGCATCTACAATACTTCATCCCCGACAGCAGATTTTCCTATGGGACCACCATTGCCTTTTTTCAAGATGGTTGAGCAACCTCACTATGTAAAATCCGAGGCTATTAAATCACCACACAATAAATGATTGGAATCAGATATTCCTAATATCTGGTGGTGGTAGCCAAATACAGCGTTGTATCTACGCTTTAAGAATTAGAGCGATTGTGAAAGTTCAACTGATGTACAATAAACTTATGTCACTGCAGTCTGGCGAAAAAGGTGTGAATCGGCACTGTAATCCCCATAGTAGTGAGCCTGCTGAGGGCACTACAGCCAGAATGACGCTGGTCCACTTTATGAAGTATGCCTCAGAATGCAGGAAAAGCCAATGTAATCCGCTACCAAAAATACGTCGTCAGTACAGTGTAAGGCCAGGAAATACACGACCGTTTAATATATTTAGAAAAACTCAACTGGAAATATCACAATTATCATAACATTTGATGACAATAGCGATACAATGTTTACCTACATTTTGCACATTTTAGTTGGTGATCAGAATGTTCACGCCATCTGCAAAACTTACGTGAAGTATGATACATCAGTTTCTCACTCACGCATCAATTGTGCAGCTGTTCTAGCCTATCCTAATCCTGCTTTATCCACTTACCCATGTTGCCGATTTTTTGTTCAATAGACATTATTTTGCACCATATGGTGGTCATACATTCGGTCCAATAAATTCAGGTGTCTCCAGAGTGAGCAGCGCAAGTATATCTCCAGCATGATGAGCACGAGCTTGCTGGAAGATGAACAATCTGACATCCTCCTCCGGTCACAAACAATCTGACATCCTCCTCCTGTCACAAACAATCTGACATTCTCCTCCTGTCACAAACAATCTGACATCCTCCTCCTGTCACAAACAATCTGACATTCTCCTCCTGTCACAAACAATCTGACATTCTCCTCCTGTCACAAACAATCTGACATTCTCCTCCTGTCACAAACAATCTGACATTCTCCTCCTGTCAGAAAGAATCTGACATTCTCCTCCTGTCAGAAAGAATCTGACATTCTCCTCCTGTCAGGAAGAACCTGACATTCTCCTCCTGTCACAAACAATCTGACATTCTCCTCCTGTCACAAACAATCTGACATTCTCCTCCTGTCAGAAAGAATCTGACATTCTCCTCCTGTCAGAAAGAATCTGACATTCTCCTCCTCTCACAAATAATCTGACATTCTCCTCCTGTCACAAACAATCTGACATTCTCCTCCTGTCACAAACAATCTGCCACTCTCCTCCTGTCAAAAAGAAAGTACTTCATCAACAATTCGTTACCGCAGTAATCGTAATCTACCTTGGTACCATGTTGAACAAAATGAATCCCAGCATGGTCCCGTGTTGAGACACCACACAGTAGATACTTTATCCTTCCCGTGATGCCATGAAGCGTAAGGGGGAGCTGAGGTCTCGTATTTGGGCCAAATGTGTCGCTGCGGCTGCTGTGAGCCCATGCTGGGATGCCTTTGATTATGTCCATCCATTTATCTCGTGGTATCCCATTTGCTCCGATCTCCGATCTGCTACTGTTGTCTATTTTGAATGTCAGCCGATTTGGTTTCATTCTCATGAGATGGAAAAACCAATTTACATTCTGTTTATGTTCTTGGGCGGATGTTGTTGCCACAATTGTTTGGGATGTCTTCATTTTTCATTCCGTCCTTTCTGGTTACGATGATGACTTTTCTCTATCATCTCATTTCACAAGCTGCAATTGTCTTTCCCTGTGCCTTGGACAGAAGCCAGGTTTGGCACTTGTAGCACAGAGTTGGTAAGAAAATATTGTTTATCAGTTGCCATTTTTTTCTAAACTGATGTTCTAATGTTTGAGTAGTTGTGACAGTTGGTAGACTGCTGCAGTTGCTTTCTGACATCTGGTTTCGATTTCTCTGTCCAATCGTCCGTCCGTGGTAAACATGCTTCCCAAGTATTTGAAATCTTGCACCAATTTGAGCCTGTTGTTGTTGACATGTGTGTTTAAAGGGCCTGGTGATAAACTGATTTTCATAGATGAGACACCAACAGACATAATTACTATTTTGCTGAACTGTTGTTTTGTTGGTGCAAGCCATTAGTAAATATCTTTCTTTTTCTGCGACAGTCCGTCTAAGCACTGGATCGTTCAGGCTATCAGTAGGCCGAGCAACACGTGTTCCATACCTGATCAAATATGCGGCGGCAGTCGGTCCAAGCACTGGATCGTTCCGGCTATCAGTAGGCCCAGCAACACGTGTTCCATACCTGATCAAATATGCGGCGGCAGTCGGTCCAAGCACTGGATCATTCCGGCTATCAGTAGGCCGAGCAACACGTGTTCCATACCTGAACAAATATGAAACTCACTTTATGTAATAGCTGTAGCGACGCAACAGCTTTTTGACGATTGTGTCCATCGAGCTTGAGCAGCACATTCACTTCGGGAAAGACGTCATTACGGATGTGTTTTTTTACTTTGAGCTCGCTTGTTAACATTATCGATACTGTCATGGGTGAGCATAGTGCGCGTTCAGCAAGGGCTTTCCAAAGTTCAACAAAAGTTCTGAAGTCTATCTTTTGGTTGGAAACACCTCAAGCAGTCGTTTTGTAGCCTAGTGTTTGTTTTGTCGAAGAAATATGATCACACTTCCTTCTCCAGTGAACGCCATTTTGCCGAATACAAATTACAGTTTGATGAAGCGCCACATGCAAAGCTCAACAATGGTGGCGCGTAATGTTATATTGGTAATTCGTTGGAGTTAACAATCTGCGTTTGGTGTGCTCGCACCCTGATTTTGATTCCAGAAGCCTGTTAGTTGGGTAAATGCACCTCCGTCTAGAATAATGCCAGTAAAAATGTCCCTACATATATCTGATGTATGAGTCATCCAGCTTTCCAGAAAGGCGGAACTGTCAACTGTTTATACAATCTCTCCATGCAACTGAATAATAGCAGGTTTGTTGGTGAAATTCATGACTTTGATCTTAGAAGCATTGATTCGAAGTTCTATTTGTTCTGATGAAACTTATTTTGTGCTTTTTATATAAGAGCGCAAGGTCATTTGCGAAATTAAGGTCCTATAGAATCGTGCCATCTATTCATTATTTGCCAAAATGTTTGGCTGGATGTGAATGCTAGAAAATAACAAAGTCATTGGAAAATAAAACTCAATGTGTTTGGGAATAAGTGTCTTGGAACACAGTTGAACATTGGCTGGGAGGAATTCATAACCAACAAAACAATTAGAGAAGTCATAAACCAACAATATGTTTGTTGACCACTTAGGAAAATAACGATGGTCATATATCGGTCATGTCCTTAGAATGGACAGCAACTCTCTGCAAGCATTTTTGTGGTCATTATCTGGCAGCAGGAAAAGAGGAAGGCTGAAAGAAACTTAACAAGACTGTCGTCAGAGAGGGCTCCGCTTTAACAACATAATTGAAAAGAGTGACGTTACACAAATCAACGCAAGAGCACTTGTTTCGACCAGGAGGTCATGTTTCGACCATATGCGTCTCTTTTGGCACTTAAAGAACATTGATAATGATGATGATGAATGTTATTTTGAAATCGGAATTGGAAAAGAGATATTATTCTCTAATTATCACATTTCCTAATACCCAAGTATCATTTCAGCCGAGTATAGCAAACACATTTTGTGAAAGTCATGGATTTCTTGGCTTCACTGTGCAGTAACTCAACCCAGAAGAAGAAGCTACGAAGAACAACCTTTAACAAAATGAATGATGATTTAGCATAAGTAAACTGGTGTACAGAAACAACGTTTATTTTCAACATACAGCCTTAATAAATTAGTTTGTTTGGGACAAGTTGTGGGTAGGTGTATTTTACAGCGCGGGGCACAAGAAGCTCGAAATAGAGCCAGTGTGTGTGGGAACACTAGCGTTAATGGCCAGGAAAACATGTTGACCAGTCTCCATCTGTTATCCTGCAGCCTGGTCAACGAGGTATGGATCGATGATGTCATCTCCATGTTTGCAAACCTAATGAGAAGTCAGACAGTGTCTAGAAAAATCATTTAGGGTGTTCCTCCCGACGTTTTAAAAGTCACTGTAACCCGCTACAAGGGAAACATCGTTAAAAATGAAGATATCAACACGAGTAGTGCTTCAAACAACAGACGTCACCATAAACAGCACGAAACATAATTAACAATATCAACAGCAACAACATCAGGAACAACAACTTCAACAACACTAGAAACAACAATACTATCAATAACAGTATCAACAGCAACAATATCAACAGAAACATTAACAACATCAAGAACACTATCATCAACACCAATTTCAACAACATAAAATAATATTTCAACAAGAATATCAACAACATAAAAAATAATATCAACAACAACATCAACAACATTATCATCAACAACAACATCAACAACAATATTGTCACCAAGAACAACTTTAACAACATCATCAACAATATCATAAAAATCAACAACAATATATATGAACAACAATATCATCAACTACAATATCATCCTCAACAAAATCAACAACAATATCAACAAAATCAACAACAATATCAACAAAATCAACAACAATATCAACAAAATCAACAACAATATCATCAACATCAACAACAATATCAACAAAATCAACTTCAACAACAATATCAACAGCAACTTCAACAACAATTTCAACAACAACAACAATATCCACGACAATAACAACAACATCAACAATTTGAACAACAAAAACATCAATAACTACAACAAACACAACAACATCATATTTTATCTGCTAAATCCTGTCTTGTCTATCAGGTCTGGAACTTTCACAACGGACATACTCTACACAAGCTCGAGCCAGTTGGGGAAGCGGAAGTGACTGGGATTGTCCATCTCCCAGACAAGAAAGTCATATTGACTGTAGGGTGGAATCAGATGATAGTCAGTTACAACGACTCGGACGCAGAGGTGAGCTGTCAGTGACGTGTTAAACTTTACCAACTTCTCTCAGTCATTGAATCGCGTTAGGGCTTATCATGTGGTGCAGGGGTTGTTATTGTTGTTATGAATGACCATAATGTTAGTTAGTTAGTCGACAGATGAGCCTCACATCGAACAACTCCAAAGATGCTCAGCTCTCGTCTTCAGTATATCCCCCAGCGTATGTCGGCTCTCGACACCAGTTTTGTGTTGGTTCACTAGTCTCCTTTGGTTTCCAGTGTAATGTTCTTGTCTGGCTCTCCCTCTTGTGAGCTGACTTTCTTGCAGTCTGGTCAGCGTCATTGCTCGAAACATTTAACCGTTCCGCTTTTCTAAGGGCATCCAGAATATCAGCTCGGTCCATTGCTCGTCCTCTTTCCACAGTAGCTCTACCTGCAAGCATGTCAGCTCGTTTGTTTCGCTTTACACCCGCGTGATCTGGCACGAAAATGAACCATAGTCTTGTCAGTCTTGTTCTTGTCAGATACTCAAGACCCCAGCCCATCTCATCCTGGGCATGCTCATGGAATCGCTGAGAAAGCATGCGTGGGCAAATGTCTGTGTCTCCAGCCAAACAACTGCCTTAGTCTCTGCAAAGATCTCCATGGTCAGACTACGTGTCCCCATTGCATACGTGCCGCTGTCCTCCTTCACCGTTGTCTCTCCTACCTGAGCAGTAAACGCCAATGAGCTGTGCGTATGCCGCACAACAGACCCGTCCGTGTAAATGAGAACATCACGGTCAGAAACAAACTCAAAAATAAAGGATTGAACTTCTGCTTCTACCACCTTTGAATTTTTCTGTCTACACTCTTTGTCCAGTGGGACACAGACTGAATGTCTGCTTCCACAAACCCTGGATTTGTCTGTCTCTACCCTTTGTCCAGTGTGACACAGACTGAAAAGGACGTGCCACATTCTGCTGTCACTCGTACTCAATCTTCACTAGGTTCAATATCATGAAGCGAACACACCTGTTGCGCAATGTCCTTGGTCTAACTCTTCAAGCCTGCTGCCCTTTTCGCTCCCATGGTTCCCGGGTAATGGATGTTATGGATCAGCGCTCACTTGGAGGTAGGCACGCGCACGCCAACTCATTATCCTCTCTTCCATGGATGGAAAATCAAGGAGATATCGCATTGCCCTACTTGGTGTGTCTCTTGTGCACCCCAGAATGATCTGCATGACCGCATTCTGTATCCGCGCTAACCTATCGTGTGACAGAGTCAGGATCGCCAGAGTATAGTCGATCACGGAAAGGACCAACCCCTGATACATTAGAACGAGATTATACTGCTCCCAGTCTACCAAGGCCATCACCGTCACAGCGGCCAAACCCTTCCTAGCTTCCATACCCACACTGTCGACATGCTCGGTGAAGGTAAGACTCCGACCAAACCCTTCCTAGCTTCCATAACCACTGTCGACATGCCCGGTGAAGGTAAGACTCGGATCAAACCCTTCCTAGCTGCCATAACCACACTGTCGACATGCCCGGTGAAGGTAAGACTCCGACCAAACCCTTCCTAGCTTCCATAACCACACTGTCGACATGCTCGGTGAAGGTAAAACTCGGATCAAACCCTTCCTAGCTTCCATAACCACACTGTCGACATGCTCGGTGAAGGTAAAACTCGGATCAAACCCTTCCTAGCTTCCATACCCACACTGTCGACATGCCCGGTGAAGGTAAGACTCCGACCAAACCCTTCCTAGCTTCCATACCCACACTGTCGACATGCCCGGTGAAGGTAAGACTCCGACCAAACCCTTCCTAGTTTCCATACCCACACTGTCGACATGCCCGATGAAGGTAAGACTCCGACCAAATCCGTCCTAGCTTCCATACCCACACTGTCGACATGCTCGGTGAAGGTAAGACTCCGACCAAACCCTTCCTAGCTGCCATAACCACACTGTCGACATGCTCGGTGAAGGTAAAACTCGGATCAAACCGCATTTACATGAATTACCTCACCATGCAGAATACTTGTACGATAGGCAAGCTTTTGGAGAAAATAATCATCAAGAAAATGTCCTACAGACTTGAATCGCTGCGTCTCCTTCCGCCAACCATGGGAAGGTACAGCCCCAATATGGAGAGTTGGCCAATGCGGCAAGTTTTGCACATGACGTGTACGGAGACTTCCATGGAGGTAGTTAGACATGTACGACTGCAATGGCCATAATGTGTAGGTTAACTCTGTTTTGCGCCTTGAAAAGGACGTCTAGTGGCGGGTTGCAGTAGCTATCCTGACATCCCGAGCGTGATGATGAAGGTGGACCTGGGTCCTCCGGGCGGTTGTGCTATGCTTGGTTGTATCTGCGTGACGCTCAGTACTACGGGGAACAAGTCGATCTTCCACCTCCTTAGCTAGACTGCCAAGAAAATTAGTCCCTTTCCAAAGAGGGCTATGGGGAAGTCGAGGTGGAGGGCTTGCCAGTATATACAAACATGTCTCATCAGTATGTTTTTCCTTGCAGGAAGGTATAACAGACCTTCATGCGCATGCGTTAATTCGTTCCCGCCCGCAGATTGCCGTAATTGCTGGCAGTCAGCCTTTCAGTGAGCAACCGCCGGAAAACCACGAAATGTCGGACAGAATTGAGCAGGGGCATTGCATCAAATTAAGCTAGGCGATACTCAAGTGGAAACCATTTGGATGATTCAACAGGCTTTCGGTGACGATCCGGAAAACAAGCTGCAGCCGTCACAGTGGAGACATTCATCATCTCTGAAGCCAAGCCGCAGCCGTCACAGTGGAGACATTCATCATCCCTGAAGCCAAGCCGCAGCCGTCACAGTGGAGACATTCATCATCCCTGAAGCCAAGCCGCAGCCGTCACAGTGGAGACATTCATCATCCCTGAAGCCAAGCCGCAGCCGTCACAGTGGAGACATTCATCATTCCTGAAGCCAAGCCGTAGACATTACTGTGGAGACATTCATCTTTCCTGAAGCAGAAAAAAGCGAGGCAGGTGCGCTGCAATATCAAAGTCTTGTTTACCGTTTTTCGGACTCCCCTGGAGTTATGCAACATGAGTACGCACCACAAGGTCAAAACATTACTAAAAAGTACTACCTGTAGGTCTTCCGTCGCCATCGTGATGCTGCTCGACTCAAACGTCCGGACCTGTGGGCAAAGAGAATTTGGTAGCTTCATCATGACAACGCACCTGCCCATTCTTCGCATCTGGTTCAGGATTTCTTTGCCAAACACAACCTTCCTCTGGTTCGCCAGGCTCTTTATTCTTCCGACATGGCCCTTTGCAACTTTTGGCTGTTCCTCAAGTTGAAAACTCCGCTGATAGTGACTCGATTTGAGTCACGAGAAGACATTATTCGGAATGCGACAACCCAGCTGTACTCAATTCCCAAAGAGACCTTCCTGAAAAGCTTCCAACAATGGCGGTACCCCTGTGATAAGTGGGTGGAGTCCCAAGGAGAATACTTTGAATGAGATTATGGTTTCAAACTTCTAGGTGAGTAATTGTATTTTTCCGATCCAAAGGTCGGATACTTTTTGAACACACATCATATACATAGAAAAGCTTTATGATGAAGTCACTTTGACTTTTGTGTCTGTAGAACAAGTACCTACCAGCCGAGACATTGTGGAATGGCGGTCAACTACACAAGGAAGACATCTTGACCTTAGACTACGCTCCACCAAACTTCCTGGCTACTGCCAGCTATGACGGAGAGATTATCATCTGGGAGGCAGATAGTGAGCGAATGCACCTCCGACTTCGCAAAGGCCATCCACCAGACATGTGAGCAGAAATGTTTAACGTTAAGTGACTGTACACAGTTTTTCCGAGAAGAACTATGGTTAGACGGTTAGAGCTCTGTCGCTTTTTTGGTAATTATACCGGGTTCGAGAAACTATAGGGACACACCCCAGCATCATTTACCTGTTACTCCAGATGTTGGAGCATAGGGCCCAACACTATATTTAGATTGACCTATTTCGCTTTTAGAGAATCTTGAATCCATTTATTTTACATTGTGGTTTTTGTTTTTGTTTTGTGGTTATTATCCCAAATCTGTCCAGCAATAATGTGGTTTGTTGTTGTTTTGTTGATATTATCCCATAGCTGTCCAGCAATAATGTGGTTTGCTGTTGTTATGTTGATATTATCCCATATCTGTCCAGCAATAATGTGGTTTGTTGTTGTTATGTTGATATTATCCCATAGCTGTCCAGCAATAATGTGGTTTCAGTGGCAATGGTTTTTCATAGTGGAGTCACCAACCTCAGCATAACTTTTCTTGATCCCCATTTACGACCTTTGGAAAGGAAACAATGATCCATTTTGGGAAACACTCGGGCGACGATGCGATTCTGTTTATTAGCATCTCGAGTGAAAGATGAATATGTTGATTGTCCTGTGCTAACAAATCCTACAGTCAGTGCTTAGTCTCGTCAGCTGACATTGGCCATTTAATGGCGAGAAATTAGCTACTACCACTACGATCCGCACCCGCGTATCGACGCTTCGAGTACTAAATTATTCAATTAATGTGTATTTCACCTGTGTCACTGGCTCGTCTCAACCAGGTATGAAACACAACGGCGCATGGACGGGGGAGATGTTGTTAGTATGTCGTGCTTAGCTGTAAATTGGTACCTGATTTACAGTTAAAGAAGACAACGCTGAGAGAAAAGAATCAGTTCAGTCTAATTTACAAAATGATAAGACATCACAAGTTAGAATTGCTACACTTCGTCCCTGACGGTATTGTCCATGACAACTTGTACAATTT
The DNA here is from genome assembly GCA_036924085.1 of Ariolimax columbianus. Taxonomy (NCBI): domain Eukaryota; kingdom Metazoa; phylum Mollusca; class Gastropoda; order Stylommatophora; family Arionidae; genus Ariolimax; species Ariolimax columbianus. The sequence continues at coordinate 52,751,781 of JAVGWX010000002.1, read as the reverse complement.
ACACATCCTGTCATGTTCAGTGACCAGAGCAGAAGCAAATCGAGGTTACCAGATATAGCCGCTTTTTGTGTGTCAGTACTATTCTTCTTCTGCTATTTCTTCTGGTCCTCTTCTTTTTGTCATTATTTTTTCTCTTTAGCTTCCTAAATTAGAGAACAGTTAATTACCACTTTTAAATGTCAGGAATGAATCTGGACATCAGAAGGGGAAGAGTGAAAAAGTAATAAAGAAAAGAATATAAATGTCCAACATGAGACAGAAACTGACTTCTAAACAAATACATTCAATGTAAAATTGAGAATTATCAAGTGGTTTGTTTACTCATTATTACTGCACGCCGAAGGAACATGAGCAATGCGCAACATGTTACAAGAGAGAGAGAGAGAAAGAGAGAGAGAGAGAGAGAGAGAGAAGAGAGAGTAAGAGTGAGAGAAAGAGAGACAGAGAGTTGATGTCTTTTAAATAGGAATATATTGTAGACTTGAACGAATTTAATTGAACGATAAGGAAACAAATAAAGAAGTTTGAAGTTACTATGGTTAAAAAGAGAGTTATTTAATTAAAACCAAGTCAGATGATTAACATATTTTGGCTATGTAAAAAGATATGACCTTAATGAAAATAGGGAATAAAGATGCAGGGACAGGCTGCACGAGGAGGCCCGAAAGCCATATTCAATATTGAGAACCGTAAATAGACCTCGGTCTGGGGTGACCCGATGCAGATACATACACTTCTGTGAATGCAGTGCTGTCCATGACCAAGAGGCTGAACACTGGCCCTCTGTGGAATGCCCTGGTGTTTTGGACAGGGGACGTAAGTAAGTAATGAAAAGAATTAAGAAAATAAAACTTAAACAGACCAAACTAAGACAACGATACAGTAGGAAGAATACCATCTAGAAATATACAGGGAAAAGCTGCCAGATTACCCTATCATAACAAGAGATAGCTCTTGAATAGCTATTGTATCCGACGTACTGTAATGGTCACTGATCTAGTATGATGTAATTATAATTTAGGTGCTGTTTCTAGAGCTTTCTATCAAACTAAGACGGCCACATCATGTACAGGGAGACTTTGGTCTGTCTGACAGCTGGGGCATAGATTCAAACCTCTTTCACGTACAGTGGGAGTTTGGTTCTATCTGACAGTTAGGGCATAACTTCAAACCTTTCCTGCACAGTGGGAGTTTGGTCTGTCTGATCGCTGGGGCATAGCTTCAAACCTCTTTCATGAACAGTGGGAGTTTGGTCTATCTGACAGTTGGGGCATAGCTTCAAAGCTCTTTCATGAACAGTGGGAGTTTGGTCTGTCTGACAGCTGGGGCATAGCTTCAAACCTCTTTCATGCAAAGTGGGAGTTTTGTCTGTCTTACAGCTGGGGCATAGCTTCAAACCTCTTTCATGCAAAGTGGGAGTTTGGTCTGTCTGACAGCTGGGGCATAGATCAAACCTATGATTCTCTTCAAACAATAGAGAGACAGACACGACAAACAATAGACAGACACGACAAACAATAGACAGACAGTCACGACAAACAATAGATCGACAGTCACGACAAACAATAGACCGACAGTCACGTCAAACAATAGACAAACAGTCACGACTAACAAAAGACACATACACGACAAACAATAGACAGTCACGACAAACAATAGACAGTCACGTCAAACAATAGATAGACAGTCACGACAAACAATAGACAGACACGACAAACAATAGACAGACAGTCACGACAAACAATAGATCGACAGTCACGACAAACAATAGACCGACAGTCACGTCAAACAATAGACAAACAGTCACGACTAACAAAAGACACATACACGACAAACAATAGACAGTCACGACAAACAATAGACAGTCACGACAAACAATAGATAGACAGTCACGACTAACAATAGACAGACAGTCACGACAAACAATAGACCGACAGTCACGACTAACAGATTCTGTTTGGCTCACATATTCACAGCTCCAAGAAGCTGGAGGCGCTAAAGACCCGAGTAGGAGGAGCTGAAGTTAGGCCCATTTCTATGTCAGCTTGTAACTCCAGACCCAACTCACGACACAGACTATCTCATAAAGTAGAACACGGGTAACCATCATATGTGTTCTGTGTGTTCGTGAAATGTCAGAGCTGAAAGGTACATCTCATTATTTCATGACTCACCTTTGTAATTACGATTGCAATGGGAACATAGGGCTGCAGCAAACGCTTCGCACCCTTCATATTTCAGACCAACTTCTCCAACTCCGCCTTGTTACTGCCAGTGCTCTGGCTGCTACTGTTCTTTGCCATATGCTCTTGTGTCTGCTTCCTGTTGGTTTCAATCCAGGATATGTTTGGTTATATCGTTAGCTTTTTTTATGAGAGTGTATCCTAACCATCACAACTTTCCGGTTGTTTCTCTTTCCATTTCAATTTTCTGAGTCTGTATAATCCTATGCATCACACATTTCTGAGGATATATCATATCCATTACTACTTTATTATTTCGTCTTTTTCTATCTCAACTACCTGAGGATATCTCTCATCCATCTCAACTACCTGAGAATATCTCACATCCATGTCAACTACCTGACGATATCTCATATCTATGTCAACTACCTGAGGATATCTCACATCCATCTAACATCTATCTCAACTACCCGAGGATATCTCTCATCCACCTCAACTACCTGAGAATATCTCACATCCGTGTCAAATACCTGACGATATCTCATATCTATGTCAACTACCTGAGGATATCTCACATCCATCTAACATCTATCTCAACTACCCGAGGATATCTCATATCCATCTCACATCCATCTCAACTACCTGAGAATATCTCACATCCATGTCAACTACCTGAGAATATCTCACATCCATCTAACATCCATCTCAACTACCTGAAGATATCTCACATCTATGTCAACTACCTGAGGATATCTCACATCCATCTAACATCTATCTCAACTACCCGAGGATATCTCACATCCATCTCACATCCATCTCAACTACCTGAGAATATCTCAGATCCATCTCAAATACCTGAGAATATCTAACATCCATCTCAAATACCTGAGAATATCTAACATCCATCTAAACTACCGTATGATATCTAATATCCATCTCAACTACCTGAGGATATCTCAAATCCATCTCAAATACCTGAGAATATCTAACATCCATCTCAACTACCTGATGATATCTCACATCCATCTCAACTACGTGAGGACATCTCACATCCATCTCAACTACCTGAGGATAATGCAGATCTATCTCACATTCATCTCACATCCATCTCACATCTATCTAAACTACCTGAGGAGATGTCTAACATCCATCTCACATCCATCTCACATCCTTCTCAACTACCTGCGGATATCTCACATCCATCTCCCATCTATCTCAACTACCTGAGGATATCTCAGATCCATCTCACATCCATCTCACATCTATCTCACATTCATCTAAGCTACCTGAGGATATTTCACATCTATCTCACATCCATCTCAACCACCTGAGTATATCTCACATCTATCTCAAATCCATCTCAACTACCTGAGTATATCTCACATCTATCTCACATCCATCTCAACTACCTGAGTATATCTCACATCTATCTCACATCCATCTCACATCTATCTCACATCCATCTCAACTACCTGAGTATATCTCACATCTATCTCACATCCATCTCACATCTATCTCACATCCATCTCAGCTACCTGAGTATATCTCACATCTATCTCACATCCATCTCACATCTATCTCACATCAATCTCAACTACCTGAGTATATCTCACATCTATCTCACATCCATCTCAACTACCTGAGTATATCTCACATCTATCTCACATTCATCTCAACTACCTGAGTATATCTCACATCTATCTCACATCCATCTCAACTACCTGAGTATATCTCATATCTATCTCACATCCATCTCACATCTATCTCACATCCATCTCAACTGCCTGAGTATATCTCACATCTATCTCACATCCATCTCACATCTATCTCACATCCATCTCAACTACCTGAGTATATCTCACATCCATCTCACATCCATCTCAACTACCTGAGTATATCTCACATCTATCTCACATCCATCTCAACTACCTGAGTATATCTCACATCTATCTCACATCCATCTCAACTACCTGAGTATATCTCACATCTATCTCACATCCATCTCACATCTATCTCACATCCATCTCACATCTATCTCATATCCATCTCAACTACCTGAGTATATCTCACATCTATCTCACATCCATCTCACATCTATCTCACATCCATCTCACATATATCTCACATCCATCTGTACTACCTGAGTATATCTCACATCTATCTCACATCCATCTCACATCTATCTCACATCCATCTCACATCTATCTCACATCCATCTCACATCTATCTCACATCCATCTCAACTACCTAGGATATCTCACATCCATCTCAACTTTCTGAGGATATCTCACATCCATCTCAACTTCCTGAGGATATCTATCCATCTCAACTACCTGAGGATATCTAACATCCATGTCAACTATCTGAGGATATTTCACGTCCATGTCAAACCAAACAGCAAGAGAGAGCTGGAAAAACAAAACCGAAAGCCTCAACCTAGACAAAGAAGGGAACAAGCTATGGAAGCTAGTCAGAGCCATGAATGAAGAAACCCCTTCAAACAAAGAAATTACCATCAAGCAGGGCGAAAACTTGCTCACTGGAATAAAAGCCGCAAACGCTTTTGTAGAACACTATGCCAAAGCAAACCACATCGAGGTCCCTGCAGATAGGCATACAGACATTAGTGAAGAGCAAAAGGGGCACGACAACATCAATACGGCACCAGAAGAGCATATGACTGCCAAATTAACAATGAGTGAAATGGAAGAGGCCATGAGAACACTAAAGAAAAGGACCCCTCCTGGAAAAGACGGGATAACAAACGAAATGCTGATGGGACTGGGCCAAACAGCGAAGAGGAAACTGCTATCGGTCCTGAACCAAAGCTGGAAAAGGGGAATTGTACCCCAGGCATGGAAAGACGCAGTACTTGTACCAGTACCAAAGAGAGGAAAGGACAAAACAGATCCAAATGGATACAGGCCTATCAGCCTACTGAGCTGTGTCGGCAAACTGATGGAACGTATGATAAGCACCAGACTGATGTGGCATCTGGAAGAAAAACGAATACTAATTCCACAGCAAGCCGGCTTTAGACAGCACAGATCCAATGAGGACCAGGTCATCCTCATAGCCGAGGAAATAGCAGATGCCTACCAGGCACAGAAACACACAGTAGCGGTTTGGGTGGACCTGGAAAAGGCATTTGACAAAGTCTGGAAAGACGGACTTGGAGTCAAGCTAAGGAGAAGTGAAGTTTGTGGGAGAATGTACAAGTGGATCAACCACTACCTCAAACAAAGAACGGCCAGAGTCCAAGTACAGGGGCAGATGAGCAAAAAGGTGACACTTGAGCAGGGAATACCCCAAGGGGGAGTACTGTCACCCACACTCGTCCTGGTGTATATAAACGACATTACAGAGAATATACCAAGAAGAGTCCATAGCTCAATGTTTGCAGACGATCTGGCTATGTGGACCTCTGAAAAGAATCTCACCATAGCAAGAAATCGGATGCAGCAGGCCCTAACATCGCTGGAAGAGTGGGCGAACTCATGGCTGGTCAAAATAAACGAGGAGAAAACCACATGTACAATATTCTCGCTTTCAATCAAACCCCAAAACACCAAATTAAGTCTAAATGGCAAATTCCTGCAGCCAAACGACAACCCAAACTATCTGGGAGTCACATTTGATCGGCGCATGACATGATAAAGTCAGATCGAGAGAAACCGAATGAGAGCCAGAGAAAGAATGGCAATCATGAGGAAACTTGCTGGCACAAGCTGGGGAGCAGACGAAAGTATACTAAAGAAACTGTACACTGGAAGAGTGAGACCAGTTCTCGAGTATGGCATTGCGGCATGGACAACAGCAGCAAAGGCGAACTTCGATAAAGTTAACAAACTTCAAAACCAAGCCATGAGAGTTATAACAGGAGACATGAAGTCAACGCCAATTGTAGAACTTGAAAAGATTACAAAGCTGCAACCCATGACCGATAGAAGAGACTGCAGAGCCCAGCTGCAGTCAGAGAAACTCCGAAGACTGACTGACCACCCAATGCACCAGAGACTAAACAATTTGGGAAATGGGAAACTAAAGCGGAGAAACTTTGCAGAAATAGCCAAAACAAAGATGCACGAAGATCCCATAAACGCACTAACAACAACAAAGCCCATCACTACTGTACGAAAACCTACCTGGAGGCAGGATATATTTCCAGAGGTGGTAGAAAATATACCAGGTATTGGAAACAAAAACTGCCAGACTGAAAAAGAAAGGAGAGATACTACCCTAAGCTTAATATCGAAAAACTTCCCAAGCATGGACTGGACCCATGCATACACCGACGGTTCTGTAACAAACACTACACAGAACGGAGGGGCAGAAGCATTCCTGAACCTACCAAATGGCAGAAAAATAACACTGTCATTCGCTACTGGTAAGTACACAAGCAATTTCAGAGCGGAGGCAGAGGCACTGAAGGCGGCAGTGGAAGAAATTGTGACACATAAAGAAAATGAAAGCCATACAGTCCTGCTTACAGATGCTCTGGCCGTAGTCACAGCGCTAAAAAGCTAGAAAAACACTGAGCTTAACGACTTAAGAGCAGTACTCTGTCAACTATGCCAGCAGTCCGCACCAAAAAGGGTAGTGGTACAGTGGGTCCCATCACACTGCAACATCCAAGGCAACGAGGAGGCAGACAGACTGGCAAAAGAAGGTACAAGACTCCCACAAACAGATACTAGTATGACGTACGAAGAGTCAAAACGGCTTATTAAAGCCAGATACATGACCAAATGGGAAACTGAACATACCGGCTACACCAAAAACGATGCCTATTACCAGTTGAACAGAAGAGAGCAGGTCGTTGTCTTCAGACTTCGCACTGGCCACACTAGACTGAGGTACCACCTATTCAACAAATTGAAGATAGGTGGTACCGACGAATGCCCGTGTGGTACCGAGAAAATGACCGCTGAGCATCTGCTGCAGAACTGCCCGACATACGAGGATCAGAGAGAGCAGATGTGGCCATCACCAGTGGAACCACAAGACAAGCTCTATGGCAGTGTCGACAGCCTCATGATGACCGCCGCTTTTTTCGAAAAAATAATGGTTACTGTCTGACTGCGGACGATGAAGAAGAAGAAGAAGACATCCATGTCAACTACCTGAGGATATCTCACATCCATCTAACATCCATCTCAACTACCTGAGGATATCTCACATCCATCTCACATACATCTCAACTACCTGAGGATATCTAACATCCATCTCAACTACCCGAGGATATCTCACATCCATCTAACATCCATCTCAACTACCTGAGGATATCTCACATCCATCTCACATACATCTCAACTACCTGAGGATATCTAACATCCATCTCAACTACCTGAGGATATCTCACATCCATCTAACATACATCTCAACTACCCGAGGATATCTCACATCCATCTCAACTACCTGAGGATATCTCACATCCATGTCAACTACCTGAGAATATCTCACATCCATCTAACATCCATCTCAACTACCTGAGGATATCTCACATCCATCTCAACTACTTGAGGATATCTCACATCCATCTCAACTACCGGATGATATCTCGCATCCAAGTTCATTTTCCCCTATCTCCAGCTGAATCGGAGAATATTCTTACCTTGAAAATAATCTGTTTACCATTTAACATGGGCATCTAATAGAAAGTATGAGACGAAAATATATATTTACAAAGCTAAGCAGTCTGATTGTGATAATGTTATTACGTGCCTTATTTCAGTGGTGCTGAGGCCCGAAAATGGAACAATGAACAGTAGCACCGTAAGTGTTAGATATGCCACAAGATATGGATAAGAAAGGATGGGCTTAGATACTATAAGCTACAAGAGCACAAAGAAGGTCCACCTCATGGCTGCTCTTCTTGTTGTTGTTGAATGCCCCAACTGGGATCAAGATGCTGAGCAGCGCATGAGCTGCAGTGGTCAGCGACCAATAGCAGACTGCTAGCGTCAGGGACAGCGAACCAGAGCTGCCAAGACCCTTTTACACCTCCACGCGGTTATCCTGGATAACAGGCTGCAGCAGGGCAGACTGGCTAAGGAGAAGGGATCGAAGAGGGAATGCTAACCCGGTATTAAAAAAATGCTTACTGAAGTCGGATGTGTTGGACCCAAAGGTGCAAATTTCGCAGTCAAGCTGTAAACTACGACACAACGCATTCCGTTCTCTGGACTACATTCTGCTACTTAAGCCCTTTCAGGGTTTGGCGCCGAAGATTGAGAACGAACGAAGAAGAAGAAGAAGAAGAATGCCCCAACCCAATGAGTAATTTTACTCTTTTGTGGGCCCGAAACGTGCGTTTACAGGCGGATTGCAGAAGTGTCCCACACATCTCGTGCGTGCTGATGATGGTGAATCAGTGTCATAGTAGAAGAGATGGTGTAAGTCAAGTCATAGTAGGGTCAATCTGGGATATATTAGGTATTGTATGTATGTATATATGTATATGTCTTCTTCTTCGTCGTTCGTTCTCAAACTCCCGCTACAAAGCCATGCACGTTTTCAAACTCCCGCTACAAAGCCATGAACGTTCTCAAACTCCCACTACAAAGCCATGCACGTTCTCAAACTCCCGCTACAAGGCCATGAACGTTCTCAAACTCCCGCTACAAAGCCATGAACGTTCTCAAACTCCCGCTACAAAGCCATGAACGTTCTCAAACTCCCGCTACAAAGCCATGAACGTTCTCAAACTCCCGCTACAAAGCCATGAACGTTCTCAAACTCCCGCTACAAAGCCATGAACGTTCTCAAACTCCGGCTACAAAGCCATGAAAAGAACTTTGCAAGTAGCAGGATGACGCCCAGACACCGGAATGCATTGTGTCGTAGTTTTCAGATTGATTGCGAAAATTGCACCTTTCAGTCGAACGCATCCACTTTCAGGGTTAGCCTTCCCTTGTTGACCCCTTCTCCTTAGCCAGCCTGCTCTGTTGCAGTCTGTTATCTAGGGTCAACATGTGGAGGTTTAGAAAGGTCATCGCAGCTCTGGGTGACTGATCATAACACTAGCATCAATCCTGCACCAACTGGGGATTGAACCCTGGGAGGCCAGTGCACTATCCACTACGACACCGCGGCCCATGAATAATATACACACATAGAGGAACACAGACAAACACACAGTCCAGCAGTCACACAGAAACATATAGACACATTCACAGGCACACGCACAGACACGCACACACAAACATACACAGACCAAACACACACAGATACCAAAACACACACCGACACACAGAAACACACACATACACATACATACATATACACAAACACACACATATATATATATATATAGAGAGAGAGAGAGGCACCAGAAGAGGGTGAGATTATGAGATTGTTTTAGTTCGATTATTGAACTTTACAGAAAAGGAATGAGGTAGCAACGACAGGTTGTAGTTGTATTCAATGATGAAGTGAGATCATACTTTTACTCAGACAAACAGCCCCAGTGGACAAGCTGCTATTCTTGAAGGCCAGGGCAGCTATAAGGTTTACCGAGAGTGCTGTGTTGGTCTCCAGTGAGGCAGGGGTTCTTAGATTCTGGAATATTTACACTGCCAACAAAGAAATGGGTGAGTACTGTAACAATACGGGCCACTGCTCCTCTCATTGATCCGACGTCATCATGTTTTGACTTGTTCCTTTTTCACTCTTGATGAGTATAAGACCACTATTACAGTTTGCCTGTTTTAGGAACTCTGCGCCAAAGTACTTCTATTGAGTCGACTTGCTTAAACAAAGTGTTTTATTATTCTTCGCGTGTTCTTATCTCAAGAGGTCATGTCTGTGTATCCAATGTTAAATGTGTTGAACATAAGGTGTCTGATTCGACTTGATGTCTATATATTGTCACGATCTGTTCTTTGTAAAGGGAAGTACGTGTTTATTATTTGGGATTGTGTGTGTTCTCTGTGCCATCTGTCTCTGGGGCAGTTTTTTTAATGATAGATTTTGCTTCGTCATGAACTGTTCTTTCTTCAGTTTGAGGTTTGCTGTCTTTCCCTTTTTCTAGCCAATTTGCCTGCCTATCAGTCTCGGAGTAAGATGTGTAGGCTGTAGGGGTGCAGATACTGTGCAAACCCGAGACATAATTAAAACATACATTTAAAAAAAAAACGATATTGCAGAAAATCTAGAATAATTGATCTTCGAAGCTCACGTAGCTGACAAACGCCCCTAGGCTTAGCTCCCTCCTCCGCCTACCAAAAAAAAAAACATCCATTAATGAGGCACTCCGCTCATCCTGGACTGATGATATTCATCCACTCCATCAAGCGTGTGTGTGTGAAACTAGCGTACACATTTCTGTAAAGATTTGTATTATTTACAGTAACAAAAACATTATTGCAAAGATTTGTAATATTGATAGTAACGAAAGCATAACTGTAAATATTTGTATTATTCCTAGTAACAAAAAAGCATTACTGTAAAGATTTGTATTATTGACAGTACCAAAAGCATTACTGTAAAGATTTGTATTATTGACAGTAACAAAAGCATTACTGTAAAGATTTGTATTATTGATAGTAACGAAAGCATTACTGTAAAGATTTGTATTATTGACAGTAACGAAAGCATTACTGTAAAGATTTGTATTATTGACAGTAACAAAAACATTACTGTAAAGATTTGTATTATTGACAGTAACAAAAACATTACTGTAAATATTTATATTATTGACAGAATGTAAGGAACGCTACTACAACTCGCCACTTAACACCTTTTTCATGGCGCATAAACGAATGAACTTACTCGTTGTGGGCATTCAACAACAACAACAACAACAACAACAACAATAGTGACATAATCATTGTTGCAAAGATTTATAATATGACCATTCCAGCAAATACGTCTAGTGTTGCTAGTATGATTTTTATTTATTTCAATATTGTGTTGTTGCTAGTAAAGACGTTTCATATTGCAAGTGATATTGTTTATTATTGTTGCTATTGTTATATGCATTACTATAAATACAAATAATGTTGCTAGCATTAATAGCATTTCTGTAAGTACATGTATTACGGCTAATATTACTACTGATATTGTGAAATACTTAACCTAATGTCTTTATACTGGTTTAGAAAACTCTGCAGAGTGTGTATACAACCATTTTATTTTAATTCACTTCCAATTTATTCTTGAAAGCTTTAAATTGACCCTGCCTTTACTATTTCATGTGGAAATGCATTCCAAGCATTCACCACTCTCTGAATAAAAACATGTTTTTTTAAATATATAATATGGACTTTTCTTTAATTAATGTATAGCTGTGCTCTCTTGTTCTAGTTTGCGGCTGTACTTTGAAAAAAACTTGTTATAATCCAGTTTATTGTTTCCCTTGTTTATCGTATAAACCTGTATTAAATCACCTCGAATTCTTCAGTTTTCTAAACACTGTAGGCCGGGTTTTTTTAGTCTTTCCTCATAACTGTAGTTCCGGAATTGCACTATCGGGTATACTACTCTTCTGTATCATTTCCAGCATGTTTATGTCCCCTCTATGATATGGACTCCACACCTGAACACAGTACTCCAGTTTAGATCTAACTAATACTTTATACAGTTTGACTATCACTTCCTTCCTCATATGTTTAATATATCTTTTTTATCATATCTAACATTACATTTGCTTTTTTTACGGTTGCCTGGACTTGCTCCCTCATCTTACCTGTATGATCTATTATAACAACCCATAGGTCTCTATCCTTTTATATCTTTCTAATACTTTTCTTTCCCATCCTGTAATTATGTTCCATATTGGATCTACTCATGTAGATGACTGTACATTTATCTACATTAAACTCAATTTGTCAGCTTTCAGACCATTCTCTAATGTTGTCTATATGTTCCATACTCCTACTAGTATTACCATTATTGAAAATGCTTGTATTATTTTTGTTGCTCGAATTTGTTATATTACACAGAAAATAACTTAACAGTGTGTTCATTCTCTATCACTAGGATCCTTCTATGCACCAAACCTTCAAGATGAGTCAGTGCTAGCTATGTGTACAACACCTGATGATAGTGTATTGGTCACTGGGGATACGCAGGGAATGGTGAGCTGCTGGAATATTCGAGAATACTGTCTTAAGTTTGAAGAGGTTAGTCCACTCTGACCCTTAAGTGTTCTTGAAATAGAGTTTATTAATGTTACTTTGATCACTTGCGTGCAAGATGCGTTATTGTTTTTGTTGTTGTTTTTTGTTGTTGTGTTATGATCATTTTGCTGTTATTGTTTTTTTAGTATATTAGTATTATTATCGTGTCAATGGTGTTGTTATTTTGTGTTGTTGTCTTTGTTATTGTTATTAATGTTGCTGTTGTTATAGTTAGGGATTTCGTGGCGAAGTGGTTAATCCGTCGGCCTCGTGATCATGTGGTGTGGGTTCGACTCCGGACTACGCCGTCTTTTTCACGGGTGCTTGATGCAGAGTCCCCTGCATCTCGTAGTCGCCCCCTAGTCGTCTTGTCCTTGACTTGCCACTGGGGTCGGGTGGCATGAGACGAGAGAGTGAGGATAAGAAGTAGCGCAGTTAATCCTGCCTGCCTTTTTGTTGTTACAGTTCTTAAAGTTGTTGCTGGTATTGATGTTGTTTTTGTTATTTTTGTTAATATTATTGTTGTTGTTGTTACTAATGTTGTTGTTAATGTAGAAGGTCTTATTGTTGTTGTTATAATAGTATAATTAGTGTTATGGTAATGGTGTTGTTAATATGTGTCGTTATTGTTGTTTGTTTTGTTGTTGCTACTAATGTTGTTGTAAATGTAGTTGTTGTTATTGCTGTTGTCATTTTTTTCAGTTGTTATTGTTATTTGTTATTGTCAGAAACTGCTTGTATCTGAGCTCTTCGATTTGACTTGTGGATTTGTTTTGTCTCTGTCCCAATGGGATTGTTGGGCCATACCAGTTTACTTTTATCGACTGTTAGAAAAAACTACCGTCACCTTAATAAAAGTATCGTCCTTTCATCAACAACAATAATAATATGAACAATAGCAACAACAATTATAACAATGACATTAATAACAACTACAATAGTAACAACAACAATAGCAACAAAAACAACAGCATAACAATAATAACAACACATCTCCCTTTTCAGCATTTATATTTTCCCCTTAAAAACGTGTATGTGTTACTTTCTTGTCTCCATTTTGATTTTTACAAAGCATGGTAACTCCATTGTAGATAATCCAAATAATGCAGTCTATTGCGTGATTGGCACGTTATTTCGTGATTGGCACGTTATTGCGTGATTGGGGATTGATAATAACGTTTGGATAAAAACCTGGTCTGAATAGAGAAACATCGTCAACTTATTATGGATTTATTGTGCACAACATTGAAAACAATTTTTGTTTAAAAATCAACCAGAAAGTGTTCATGGCTCTGGTTAAACTTGAAATAAACGTGAAAAGTATATGTACGTTCCAATGTGTTGTTTGCGTTTCTTATGTCTTTTTTCTGTGTGTGACGAAGGACTTTGATTGTGACATGTTAGCAAATGCGTGAATCTGCAAAGTTGATTTGCGACCACCCTAACACTGAGTAAGGATTAGGTCAAATGGTAGATATGAGATGGTCATGAATGCGCTATTTTTTCTTGAAGCTCAATAGCCGCAAATTAGGCAGGCCTTTTCTGGCTGAATTTCTATTTTTAGAACAAATGAACGATAATGTGCCTTTACGTTCATGACTCTGATTACCCTAAAATAAGCATCACGCTAAGCTACTGATAATACAAGAGTGTTATTTTGGACAAATAAAGACATACATTGTAAAGGGACTATAATTCTTTGTTACTAACTGAACTTGTTCTTTTTCTTGATGTATTTGTTAAAGAAAGATTTAGTCTGATAACGTATTGATCCTAATTTGTACATTAGACTAAGTTAACGTTATCTAACTGTGGACCCTTCTAGATGGGGAAACAATTTCTTGTATACATTGGAGAATTTTCAGGCATTTTGTTTTGTTCTTCTTCTTTTCTTCTTCGTTTTCTTTTTCTTCTTCTTCTTCTTCTTCTTCTTCTTCTTCTTCTTCATCTTCTGTCTGCGACCAAGTTACGGAATTCGAACATCCATCATGTCGGGTTTTCGTTACACTTCAGTTATATTGACCCCCTAAATTCCTCTTATCAATACAAAAGATGATGATTTGAGTTTATTACAATCCCCAGCACGTGAATAAGACAGCGCCTCCAACGGTAGTCAGCTGGAAGGCCCATTACTCTGCTGTGGTCAGCCTGGAGTACATTGAGCATGATTCTGGTAGCCTAGTCCTCACGGCATCCACCGACAAGACAGCAAGGCTTTGGTCATCTCATGGTCATTTTATAGGGACGTTTGGTCAGGTAAATGTCAAGGTTATGTTCTGAATCTAGCATTCAACCATGAATGAAGAAGCTACCTCAGTCATGGGCTGCATATTTATCATTCCTATTGTAACTGTATAGCTCCTTACAAGGCATAGTGCCACAATATTAGTTGATACGAATCGCTTCACATAGGAATGCAGTTGGAGGCAATCTGATTGTCTGAAATACTCTCATCTTTGATGCAGTTTTCAACTCCTTTAACTCATTTTAAGAAAGACGGAGGTCACAAGTCCTGAGTGTTATCCTTCTGTTGTTGATTTAGTTGTCATGTCTTTTCCCTTCGAAACTTAATAATTGAACCTAAACTATAGTTTTGCATATGTGGTAGCTTGAGTGGGTGATGAACTTTGTATTTTAGTTACACATGAACTTACTATTCTAGTTTTCAATATCCATTGTGATTATTCCACAGCCATTATGAAACCTTTACAGTGGTTTCACAAAAGTCTTTCTTTGCTCTCATTCATGGCTTCTACTAGACCTAATTGCTTCAGCAGGTCGGTAACAGATGTAGCCTCCAAACCTCTTGCGTCTATTTCTAAAGCTTGGACCCCTGTTGCTTCAGCTTTGTAACGAATTAATTGTGTTTGTGGATCTTGAAAGCGAGCTGATCCTTCAGTCTAGATTGGAATGACACAGTTAATTCGATTATACTTATTATTGATGCACAAACCAAAGCACTACAGTGTGTTCTTGCAATGGAGTTATATGTAAAAAGTCATTTTACACAAGGTTTGCTCGCATCATGCAAAACAATCGTTGGTCATATTTTACTCTGTGCTTGGGTTGTTACATCTGTCGTATTATTATCTACATATAGCATATTTCAAACTATCTTTATTTAAATTTGTTAATTTAAAGAATTTATTAACATTTAAAACAAATTCTATGTTCATGGATTTCTGTAGAGCAACGAATATTCACAGTCGGGTGAACCATATTGATCAATTTCCCACCTCACGCCCTCGTTCGTGCTCCTGGAAAGAGACGATGTTACAACAGTCTGATCAACAACGTGACCAACCTTCTCATATACCCATGGGGATGTAATTAACGTAACTGAAACTCGCTACTAAAGCAACTTCATGTAGAGGTAGTTGAACTCAGCACATGTAACTTCTAACAGCATCTTCGGCAACAGTAACAGCAGCAACAACTTCTGCAACACAAGGGTCTCTGTCGTATTGAAGACAAATGATTTACTATTTCCATCAGCTTAACACTGCCAGAACATCTCGAGAACTGAGACGCTAGTCCGGTGAGGCACAACATACTTCATCTCCTTCTTTGTACGCTGTCAGACGTCAACTTGTATTTGTTCGATGAAAGCAGCTGTCATCCTGAGGCTGTCGACACTGCCATATAGCTTGTCTAGTGTTGGCACTGGTGATGGCCACTGGCACAACATACTGACCAGGACCACTATCTTTCTTCCATGTAGCGTTACCCGGAAACAGGGAGGCCGCGGTCTACCTTCATCATCACGTTCGGGATGTGAGTAAATATACTACAACCCGCCACGTCCTTTTCAGGGCGCACACAAGGGTGAATGTACTCATTGTGGACAATGAACAACAACATACCAGAACATCTCGAGATAACCCATACCAGCTATCACGTCAACTTTAGTGACCTCTAGTGACCAACAGCGCAGTGATTAGCGCACTGGTTTCGCATCTGAGTGGTCCTGGGTTTATTCCCCATTTTTGGTTTTTATTTTTTTAAATTAAAAAACATTTTTTTTGCGTTCACCTAATTTCTTTACTCCCCCAAGGCGGTGTGCGTTACACTGTGGTTTTTATTTTTGCGCCTGTCGGCCCAGTGCATCCGACTTCAGCGTGCATTTCATGTAAGGGTCTGCTTCCTCCTGCTTTTTCTTAGGGTTTGCTTTCCCGGGGTAACGGCCGGTGCTGTGATGGGGATCGAACCCAGCACCTTCTGGTTGTGAGCTGTGTCACTTAACCACTAACCCACGCCGTTCCCGTTCCCATTCCCCAGTTGAGGCGGTAATGGTTTTTTTTCAGACCGCAATGGCGCTCGGGTCGACCCAGCCTTAAATGGGTACCAGGAAGTCCGGGAAGTAAAAGCAGCGAGGGAGAGGAGATGGCTACCGCCCTCATATAGCCGAGCCTTTGAAATGTGAGATCGCTAAGACCTCACACACCTAAAGCAGTAATGCTATGGGTTACTTGACTTTACTTTAGTGACAAACCCAATCAAGTTTTGAACGTTTTTTTATTCTACCAACATCTCTAAGGTTCTCATAGTTTCTCATCTAGCTATTTCCGTTATTCTTCATTTTTCTTATTTTCTTATTCTTCTTTCTTACTCACTGCCTGTATCTTCTTCTTCTTCTGCTCTCTGTCATTCTCCGTGTGTTGTTTGTCCGATCTGTCTTTCAATCTCATTTTCGTCTTCTTTTCCTTCTCTCGTTCTCTCTCTTTATTGTCCGTTTCTTCTTCTTGTCTTTTTCTCTCTTTTTGCATATTCTTTAACTTCTTATTATCTCTTTCAATGTCTTTCTCTATCTCTCTCTCTCTCTTTTCCTCTCTCTCTCTCTCTCTCTCTCTCTCTTCATCCTATTCTTCATTGCATATCCTCCCTAAAATAATAAATGAATACTGTATTTCTAATCCACCTTATAATCCTTTTGTCCATGTCTTGATTACGTCATATCATCAAATTCTTCAGGTTTTATCATTGGCCGTCTATAGCATTGTAGCCCTTTATTAGCAGTTTACATCGTAATTTAGATATTCAAGATATCCTCAGATGTATTGTCCTGTACCCATGATGATAGTGTTCTGTTGAAATGTAGTCTCTCGTTTTTTTTTTGTCCACGAAAGAGTGACCAATACATATTGCTTTCTTGATTTTAACCCTGGTAGAATGTTAACGGGGAGAACACTTTAAGACGAGCTTACGTTTATTACTGAAAGCGTCATTGCAATTTCCGTGTTCTTAAATGTAGAGAGCGCCATGGAACCTGAAAACACCATCAACCTGGTCTCACCCTAGAACGCCGTGGTCTACAGATGAACAAGTCCGAGTTGCAGGTTCAATGCTTGTTCGTCGTGTTGTTCATTTGTTGTCATTGTTGTCCATCCTCATGTTGATATAACCTGGTGATGTGCTTATTAAGGATGGATGTTTGTGTATTGGTAGTAGAAGTGATGTTGTTAGATTGATGATACTGTTGGTGCTCACTACTAAAGCTGTTGCTTCTTTGTTGTTGTTGGAATTCAGTCGTATGGAGTTAACTTAACTATTGGCGACGGGTGGGGTGGGTTAAAGTGACTCTTCTTACATCCTGAGGCGTACTTGAGATGGTGACCTTAGGTCTTCATGACTGTAGTGCAATGCGAGACTGTTCAGTAAGCTCGCGGCTGTGAACATTAAGTGTTGATCCCCATCTCATTGACCAGAGTGCTGTGGCACAGTCTGTTTCAGGATTTATGTGAAGAAGTATGGTGTGGGACCTTTATCTGTATGGTTCACCTGCTCCTGAATGTTATTTTCCACTCCCTCCCTACTAAGGTATGTCTGTACTCGCCATTGAAGACAGTGTCAATGTGCGTTTAATCGTGGTTTTAAACTAAATGTTGGGGTCATTGTGGTCGAGAGGTAAGACACTCACCTCTCAAAGTGATCAACGGAAACGGCATACGTTCGAGTCCCACATATTTCAAACCATCATTGATCTCAAAGTACCTTCATCCTCGATTACCTCTATTCGTCTTGACTTATGTCTTGCCACTGGTCCAAGGTAGTTCTGGACCAGAGAGTGAGGTTGATGACCAGCGCAGTTACTTCCCCGATATAATTCAAATATAACACAAGTTAAATCATCAAAATAAAAACTGTCTGATGATGTCGCCCTCGTGGCTTGCGACGGGCAACCAACTATTTACCTAAATATGACTACATGTGATCTTTATGTAAGGGTGACACGGTGTGATGTTTATGTAAGGGTGACACGGTGTGGTGTTTATGTAAGGGTAACACGGTGTGATGTTTATGTAAGGGTGGCCCCGTGTGGTGTTTGACGCAAGCTGATCAAGTATGTTGTGTATCTAGAATCGACATTTGGAAGTTAAATGTCAACTTATGTGTTCTGTGTTCACCTGTTAGCTTATATTTAAACTTAACTGTATTTTTTAACTCGTAATACTTCTTATTCCTATACATGTTCACTTCCCTATCTACTGACATATATGTTCACATGTACACTCCCCTGCCTACTGACATGTCTGCACACATGTTCACTTACAAACTATCTCACATGTCCTATCACATGTCCTCTCACATGTCCTCTCACATGTCCTCTCACATGTCCGTTCACATGTCCTATCATCTGTTTAATTATATGTCTAACATCCAGTCTACACTCCGGCAATCTCATCTGCCCTGCCACCTCTTTACCTAACTGTATAATAGCATGTCCTCTAAAATATTTATTCACATGTCCTATCACCTGTCATCTGGGCTCTCAGCATTGATCTGTCACCCAGTCTGTCTTCACGCTTATCTATTCGCCTATTCACGCATCTGTCCTCTCACATGTCTACTGACTTGTCCTTTTGCCTTTTCGGTTTTCTGCCCTCTCACTTTTCCGATTACCTGTTCTTTCCCTTTTCCGCACATGTGTCCTCTCAAATCTCCACCTATCCACCCACCTGTCTACTTACCCATCCATTCACTTGTCTAATCACTCTACCATACACCTGTAATCCTTTTCATCAATCAACTTGACCGAAAATTCTGACTCCCTTTCATAAACTGTAGACAAAAAAGAAGCAGTTACACAGGAAAAACCTGAGGAAGTGCATAACGTCACATCTGAGGGAGTGGCCAGAGAGGGAGAAACCATGGACGTGCCACACACAATTACTCCAGGCCTGGTCAATAAAGAGAAGAGTTTCATTAGGCCCATTCCGGTAACTTACTTTCACATTATTCCTTGGACTAATTACTTAGACATACAATAATGTACAATAATGGCATGCACTGGATAAGCAACTTTACGATCGCGGCACTAATTGGGTTGACGTTGGGTTTTTAAATTACATCATTACTTGGACTCATTACTTAGACTTGATAGTTTTTTGTCCATCACAAGTGATGAAGACCACTCTCTTTGTTCAGCCGTGTGGACATGCGTATCTCTTGCTGTGTCCGCTGAAATGGGTGACTTGCGCGGAGATTTGGATTAAAGTGAGGAAGAAACTGCGCCTTTTGTCAACCTCACTCACAGAGCCTAAGCTACCTTTTGCCAGTGGCAAGACATTCATCGAGACGACTGGAGATAGCATAGGATGCAGATTTTGCCTCAGGGTTACCACCGAAACCTTTCCGTAAACATGTAACCCGCAGGGTAGAAAGGTGGGAAGGCATCTAACGCAGTTTGACGTGCCTTTTCGATAACCACAAGAGGTCGTATGGACAACACTGTGAGTGAGTCTGGCATCTCTCCCTAGCTGTATTCAGCTCATCATAGTAGCATCTAAAATTCCCACACGCCATATTCGTGAAGGTGAACCGGCAGAACTAACCCGTAAGATACGACACAGGTATAACTAGTTTAAGCGTAGCGCCATTCAGCCGGCGTCCAGACCAGGATAAACGGATGGAAGAAATCACAAAAAAAGAACGAAATAACAAGTCCAGACGGAAAACAACTCCACATATCCGTGAACACAAGTGTAAGTCGTCGACTAGTGTGAATTCCAGGCAAATCCGTGGTCTAGCGGCATCCACAATGATCCAAAACAGTAGAGAAATGTAGACTCGCAGCCAGTTACGGCGCCATCTTTGCCAGATTTATTATTTTATTATTACTTAGACTTATGTGTACAATAATGGCATGCCCTCGATAAGAACTTTGGGATCGCGGCACTAATTGGGTTGACGTTCGGTTATTAATGTGTTGCCGAAAGTTTAAAAAGAACCATTTTGAATTTAATTATGATCGCGTGTTTTAGGGCCATAGATGAAGCAGTGAATGAGCAGACAACAGCCAGTGACTCATAGCGGGCTACTTTCATCAAGGTCATTGACTCATAGCTGGCTGCTTTCATCAAGATCAGTGACTTATAGCTGGCTGCTTTCTTCAAGGTCATTGACTCATAGCTGGCTGGTTTCATCAAGGTCAGTGACTCATAGCTGGCTGCTTTCATCAAGGTCATTGACTCATAGCTGGCTGGTTTCATCAAGGTCAGTGGCTCATAGCGGGCTGGTTTCATCAAGGTCAGTGACTCATTGATGGCTGCTTTCATCAAGGTCATTGACTCATAGCTGGCTGGTTTCATCAAGGTCAGTGACTCATTGATGGCTGCTTTCATCAAGGTCATTGACTCATAGCTGGCTGCTTTCATCAAGGTCAGTGACTCATAGCTGGCTGCTTTCATCAAGGTCAGTGACTCATAGCTGGCTGCTTTCATTAAGGTCAGTGACTCATAGCTGGCTGCTTTCAGCAAGGTCAGTGACTCATAGCTGGCTGCTTTTATCAAGGTCAGTGACTCATAGCTGGCTGATTTCATCAGGGTCAGTGACTCAAAGCTGGCTGCTTTCATCATGGTCAGTGACTCATAAGCGTGCTGGTTTCATCAAGGTCAGTGACTCATAGCTGGCTGCTTTCATCGAGGTCAGTGACTCAAAGCTGGCTGCTTTCATCAAGGTCAGTGACTCATAGCTGGCTGCTTTCATCAATGTCAGTGACCCAAAGCTGACCAATACCCTATTGCGCCTCCAGGAATTGACCAGACTTGAAAGAAGCACTATCTTCAGGTCTGATTGATTCAGTCATTCAAGCAAAACCGTTTCATATGTCTTACAAAAATTCATGTTAGTTTATCAAAGGTTGACCTGCTTTAATCTGGTTGCAGTTTTTTCGACTTACGTTTCAACTGGTTTCGGTTGCCAGCCCCATGCCTAACCCTCCTCGTTCACCTATTTCGACGTATTAGCTCATCTATCGGGTACCAGATTGATTTTAAAATTAGATTTTGTGTTCCACAATCAATAGTTTATAAATATGACAACATACGTATCATTTTTACAGAATGATGTATCAATATACAATGTTAACGCATTACAATCGAACTGAATTTACAATAGGTTAGTCTTAACGTCCAAGGCAAGACGTGTAATTGTAAGTGTTTCATTGTTAAAAAACCCGACAAAGAAAAGTAGTCATTAAAACTAAAATTATGCTTTTTAAATTGTTACATATGGAATAAAATGCATCTATCATTAAACAATTTTTTAATAATTTGAATTTAGCTAAATAACATGATATGATTGATATGCGACATGTGACTTCAGATAAATCGGAATGTAAGGGGTGCTACTCTAGTAGACTGGAATGGACAATTGAACTGTAAAGGGTTAACAAGTTATTCATACCCCGTTATAATGGTGCAGGTGCATGGAATACTATTTTGTTCCATCATTACGATACAGCCAGTGTTCCCCGAATTGGAAAATCTTTTTTTTTTTTTTTTTTTTTACCTTTTGCGTTCACCTTATTTATTTATTCCCCAAGGCAGTGAGCGTTGCTTTATGGTTTTATTTTGCGCCTGTCGGCTCAGTGCATTCGACTTCAGCATGCATTTATGTAAGGGTCGGCTTCCTCCTGCATTTTCTAAGGGTTTGCTTCCCCGTTGGGTAACGGTCGGTGCTGTGATGCGGATCGAAGCCAGCACCTTCGGTTGTGAGCCGTGTCACTTAACCACAAGCCCACGCCGTCCCCTCAAATGTTTGAGAATATCTGAATGTTCATTATGAGCATAGCAAATTGTGCTATTGTTTTGTTATCTGGTATTTTCCTTGCCTGCACTCTGCAGATGTGCAAAGAGTGCTAGAGGTACAGAAAATCAAACAAAAACTATCATAACGGTTTTTGTTCCCATTTCTTAGGTCCATCTTGGTGGGTTCATAAGGCTGAGGATTAAAGGCTGCATACATGCTCCGTCTCGATGTGCGAGTTAAGTTTATATTTTATTATACCTCTGACAGAAAAAAAACACATATGCCTCGCCGAGGTTTTGAACACATGTGCTCGTTGTTAGAAGACAGACATCCAAACCACTCGGGCAGGAGCAGGAGCCCATAGGCCGCTGGATCAATAACCAACCAACAACAACAAAATATCCGAGGTCAAATGAAAATCTATAACTTTCTTGCCAATACCAAAGGGAAACAACTTGTATTCTTCAGCCCTACTATTCCCCCCCCCCCCCCCCCCTGTTGACCTAGGTAGTGGGAACTGCATGCCGAAATAAAAGGTTTTAAATTAACTATAAAATATTGAGAATTTAAAAAAAAACAGACATTTAAAGAGATTGATGTGGGGCACAGTAAACTCAGTAAACCGCCAGTTTTTCGGGTGATTTGTTATCTAATTAGATAATATCAGCATAGTAATCGAATTAAATATAATTTTAACAGTAACATTTCATGCCAAGGCGTTCGACATGACTTTAAATAATGTAGAAATTTAAATATTTGAATAAAAAGTACAATTTATATGATTTATTTTAAAATGTACAAAATGTTTCAAATTTCAAGCTTAATGGAAGGAATGAACAACCTTTTAGTAACTTATATAAACATTTGTTTGCAATAAAAATCCTCATGTTAAACAGACTTTCTTGGGGGTCAAGGCCGAGCAGGATCTCATCAGACGACAGCAAGATAGAAAAGGCAGACGTGCACAGTTTGGAGAAATCTCCCAGCTCAACACAGCCCGCTTCGGCAAGCTGTGCTCGCCCTATCATGCTCTGACAGCACCAGTAAGTCGGTCTGAGTGTCGTCTGTTCGACGCACAATATGTTAGTGCATTGGTGTTCTTGTAAGTGTTCTTCGTCTTCTTTTGCTTCTTATTTCCTCCTCTTTCATCTTCTTCTTCTTCTTCTTCTTTATCTTTTTCTACTCTAGCGTTCTATGCTGGCCTAGCTTGTTTGTGTCTAGCCTTCCATCTGTCAGTCCTAAACTAATCTTAGCTTGTCTGTGTCCTCTACTCCATCTGTCAGTAAACTAATCTTAGCTTGTCTGTGTCCTGTCCTCCATCTGTCAGTAAACTAATCTTAGCTTGTCTGTGTCCTCTCCTCCATCTGTCAGTAAACTAATCTTAGCGTGTCTGTGTCCTCTCCTCCATCTGTCAGTAAACTAATCTTAGCTTGTCTGTGTCCTCTCCTCCATCTGTCAGTAAACTAATCTTAGCTTGTCTGTGCCTAACCTTCCATCTGTCAGTAAACTAATCTTAGCTTGTCTGTGTCCTCTCCTCCATCTGTCAGTAAACTAATCTAAGCTTGTCTGTGTCTTCTCCTCCATCTGTCAGTAAACTAATCTTAGCTTGTCTGTGTCCTCTCCTCCATCTGTCAGTAAACTAATCTAAGCTTGTCTGTGTCCTCTCCTCCATCTGCCAGTAAACTAATCTTAGTTTGTCTATGCCCAACCTTCCATCTGTCAGTAAACTAATGTTTAGCTTAACTTAACTTAACATCTTTATACTGGTTTAGAAGACCCTGCAGAGTCTGTATACAACCAGTTACATTTACATCACCTTGCTCTAAAATCTATGCGCATCCAGTTTATTCTTAAATGCATTAACTGTCCCTGCCTCCACTACCTCCCCTGGCAATGCATTCCAAGCAGACACCACTCTCTGACTAAAAAAATATTTCCTAATATCTAACCTGGACCTCTCTTTAATCAGCTTGTAGCTATGCCCTCGTGTTATTGTAGGTGGCTGTATTTAAAAAAAACTTGTTATAGTCTAATTTATCGATTCCTCTGATCATCTTATAAACCTGTATTAAGTCACCACGAATTCTTCTCTCTTCGAGACACTGTAGGCCGGTTTTTCTGAGTCCTTCCTCATAACTGTAATTCTGGAATCCCACTATCATCTTTGTCGCTCTTTTTTGTATTCTTTCTAGCATGTTTATGTCCCCTCTATGATAAGGACTCCACACCTGTACACAGTACTCCAATCTAGGTCTAACTAAAGCTTTATACAGTTTGACGATCACTTCCTTGCTCCTATGTTTAATATTTCTTTTTATCATACCTAACATTGCATTTGCCTTTTTCACTGCTACCTTAACTTGCTCACTCAGCTTGTCTGTGCTCAACCTTCCACCTGTCAGTGAACTGGTATAACCCGCTGTTAACAAGTGCCAGACCAGTCAGACAAACACTTTATGTGACAACTAATGTTATGAAAAGAATCAGAGGGCATTTAAAGCAAACATTGCCGACACGGATCAAGTGTTGAAGACTTAATTGTACTAGGTATTAGCTAGTTTATTAAAAATGTTCCTCATCGCCTAGTCGTCTTTCTTGTTGTTAGTTCCAATGCTCCCCATGAGTAGTGTACTGTTCAAAGAGCCCGGGAGTACTGGCTGCTAACCGATTCTTCTGAGCATTATCGAGTCGTTCCACACTGACATGAAAGGAAACATCAATTTTGACAGTGCGTCCTCAGAGAAGTTTGCAATCAAGTGCGGAGTAAAACAAGGCTGTGTACTTGCTCCAACCCTCTTTGGAATATATTTCTCACTTCTCTTGAGGCATGCATTTCGTGACCAGGAAGATGGTATCTTCATTCACTCTCGCACAGATAGTGGCCTATTCAATTCCCAAAGGCTGAAAGCCAAGACCAAAATAAACAGGGTGCTGATGAGAACTGATTTTTGCAGATGATGCCGCAATTACGACTCACTCAGAAGAGGAACTGCAAAACTTACTATCTGCATTTTCGGATGCCTGCTGTGAGTTCGGGTTAACAATCAGCAAAACGAAAACACAAGTTATAGTCCAGGGTGCAAACAAAGCACCAGTAATCTCAATTGATGATGAAGCTCTCGATGTAGTAGATCACTTTACGTACTTGGGATCCTCAGTCAATAATAAACTATCCCTGGACCAAGAGATCAATATCAGGATAGGAAAGGCAGCAACAACAATGAGCAGATTAACAAAAAGGGGTCTGGGAGAACAAGAAGCTCACTGTTAAAACAAAACCATTGTTTACCAAGCCTGTGTCCTCAGCACTCTTCTTTACGGCAGTGAGACATGGTCTACCTACATGCATCAGGCGAGACGGCTAAACAGCTATCCCATGAGGTGCCTTCGCAGAATCCTGGGCGTTGGGTGGCAAGACAAGATCACCAACGCTGAGGTGTTGGAGAGAACAGACACTGTCACAATCTGTTCCATGCTTAGTCATCGAAGGCTCCGCTGGCTGGGACACATTCGGAGGATGGATGATGGCAGAATACCAAAATATCTTTTCTATGGGGAATTACAGTTGGGGGAAAAGGTCTCGGGGCCGGCCACTACTTCGGTACAAGGATGTGTGCAAGCGGGATATGAATGGCGCAGGCATCGATTTGGAATCACGGGAACAGGACGTCATGGATCGTGTTACATGGAGGGGCGGGACTAAGCATGGAATAACGACAAAGGAGATACTGATTGCTGATAGGCTAAAGACTCAAGAGTTTGAGAAGACATGCCACACCCTGCAATGTCGAAAACGGTCCTGATTTTTCTTGCACACACTGTGGAAGATACTTCTCTGCCCGGATTGGTCTTACGAGTCGCATTCGTTACCGTCATGGACTGTAGTTGCATACTTTTTCAAAGCACATTTACTATCGTCTGACAAGACGGAAAGAGATAATGATTAATGTATATCTGTGTTTCGTCTGAAGTTTTGTTTGGATTGTTTGGATTGTGTAATTGTGAAAGAATCTATTTATGTTTATGTCTGTCTGAGTGTATGCCTGCGTATTTGTCTGTTTATGAATATATTATTTCCATAGCAGACACTGTCGTCTGGGATGAATTATTAGACATTTAAATGGGCTAGATGTCAGCTTTATTCTAAGATCAAGTGACCGGTTTTATTTCTCGCTTATTTGCGTTCCATAGCAATAAGTAATGTACCAATTTACAACCGGCATGTCGATAACCAAGACCGAACCACAACATTTACCAGGAGAAGAAAGCGCTATACACCTGCTCTACTCAACCTATAAACTGTTATGTTCTTGTCCGTTCGTCCCAGTTTTATAAGCAAAGTTTCAACATTGCATTTGTCTTACCTTAACCAGTTTTTAGTGAAGTCTGATTAAGTCGATAGCAATGTAGTTTCAAAGTAATCGTTCTTTTTAAATGAGGAAGTTACTAGTTACATGTGCCACCTTCTTTAGCCCTCGCTTTCAACATGCTGGTACAGAAACAGTGGATCAATTTCTGCTTTCTATGGAACCACTAGAGTGATATGTTTGTTTATTTATCCTTAAAAAGCTTGTCAGATTACACCATTATGGCAAGAAGTAGAGTACACTGGAGATCCATTGCGGTCGGCCTTCGATGCGGAGGTGGCACTTAAACTGAACAATATTTTTATATTCCAGGAATGGCATGACGTAACGCTTCCAACTAACTTACCTCTGTCACAACGAATGCAAAGCCAAGGTTACTCAGGAACCAATCTCACTGCAGAATACATCACAGCCATGGACTTCTCATACGGGCACGCTGACCCTGCCCCAGCAAGTCGCGGGCAGACCTCTAGTATAGCAAAAGGTCAAAGCTCAAGGTTTAGCTCATCCTCAAGACAAGACAGGGAGGTCAAGCTACCTCAACTCAGACAAAACCCAATACGACAAATAAACAAGCAACCTTCAAATATAAGCAAATCATTCACAGCTGTGTAATCCATTTGAACTTCAGAACTTTATAGTTTTAATTTATAATATTAATTTATAAAATTCACATAGAATATATATTTATAACATTGGATAACATTGAAATATAATATTCTGGAATCTCCAATTCTATAGAAGTAAAGACAGGCCTAAACGCTCTTGGAGAAGAGAACTGGCGACAAAAAGACAGCAGAAAAGACATTGATTCAGCTATAAAGGAGGGCACAGGATAGGAAGATTAGGCGTATATTTGTTTACGGCCTCTGCTCCGCATGGAACTGATAAGTTTTTATTTATTAAATAGTCAATAAAAATATTTTTATAGTATTAATAATGAGTGGCTGGCCGAGCTATCTGAATGTCGGTCCTCTGATCATGAGGACATGAGTTCAAAACCTCGGAAAGGCAAAAGTTCTTTTTCTATGGATGATGAAATTAAACATTTAAAAAAAACATCTGTTTGTACACTGCTTGCCCCTGAAGCCTGGTCACTGTATAGTGTATATACTAGGTTTGCTGTTTGCCCCCGACATAATGCCACAGCGAAGTATTAAACCCGTGTCTTCTTGGTCATATGGCTAGTGACCTAACCGACCGGTCACCCACTTCTCATACCTCAAACTACCCAACTGTAGATGACTAACTGTTAGTGAAGACAAGGTGCTAAGGAAATGAAAGTGTCAGTCCATGTCAGAAAACAAAATTGAGACCTGGTAAAGATGAAGTCTCTAACACACATGTAGTCAACCTTTTCTCACAAAATGTCAGAATGTCATTTCCCCCTTTCCAAGATTGTCTGACTCAAAAGGTGCATTCCAAATAATATAAATAACATATAGAAAATATGCGTCTTTTTTATATTAGTACATATCACTACAATTATCCCTTTGTCTAGTGGGGCAGCACGATTGACACATCAGGTGATACAGATGTAAGAATCCGCATTGGAAAGGCAAGCGAGGCATTCCTGGCACTAAACAACATATGGAGATCCAGAGCAATCAAGATTCCCACCGAAGTTAGAAAAGTGAACGCCAGTGTCAATCTAGTGCTATTGTAGGGAGTCGAGACATGGAGAACGACCAAGGATGCCAATGCTTCATTGGCAGATACTTAGGAAAGATAATGAGCATAAAGTGGCAAGGCATGGGGAGACATTAAGATCTATGAGAAAAGAGCTAACAAAAGCCACTGGAGCAGCAAATTCAGCGAATAATATGGGGTTGGATAGGATACACGTGTCAGAAGGCTCTGTCCAACATGGCCAGACATGGAATCCTTAAGGGATTGGCACGAGAGAAAGAAAGAGAGACATATATATATATATATATATATATATATATATATATAGAGAGAGAGAGAGAGAGAGAGAGAGAGACTCAAAAATAAATGGAGAATTCAATGTGAGACGGAACTAACATTGAATAATTACCCGTTGAGACAGTCTGAAAGAGAAGCCCAGGACCGTGTATGCTTGCGGGATGTTGTCAATGGCTTGTGCACCAAGAGGAGCAGAGAGAGCATCTCAGAACCGTGTATGCTGGCGGGATGATACAGTCTCCCCTCAAGGGGGGACATAAAGTCTCCCCTATCGTTGAGGATCCCTGCTCTAGCACTTTATTCTTGACGGTATGGCCTGTTAAAGGGAGATTGTAATTGCGCTTTTAAGCAGTTGGTCCATTTATTTTTTGTTGTTGTTTAGATGTTTGCCTTACTAGTTTCTACTGGCGGAGGCGCGCCATTTTCCACCCCAGACCGTAGTCAATTGGGCGATATCAGGACGCATAAACCAGTGCTTGGATGCATGTGTGCATCTGTATGTACCTATGCTAGGTTTGTGCGCCCCCAGAAGCTAGCCCAACCAAAGTGCAATGGAAGGGCTTTACCACGAGGGCGCGTGTGAAAGTTGTGCAAGGGTGTGACTGTGGGATAGAGTCAAATGTAACAGAGTGAGGCGAGAAGAGAGAGAAGGGGAAGAGTGGCCCCCAGGGTGAGCTCTGTCTAGCCTTGGTCCATTTATATGTTAAGCCCTGGTATGAAATCTACTTCAAGACTTCTATCTATTAACTTTCCCACAAAATCATGAAATAATTTGTGATCTCAATAATGTACATAATCAAGCAATGTACCCACAGTATTTAGATTGTCTACCTTTGACAATAAAAATGGGGTTACTTCCCCTCCAATTTTGCCCTTTTCTGACTGTTAATTTGTGTATATGTTTCCTGTTGTCTTTAAAATATGCTTACAAATATTTGGTACAATATGTTCCTGTTTTTACATATTTGTGACACCATTCAGCCTGGCATATCTGCCTATTTCTACATGTTTCTATTTTAAAAATTAAATCTCTATGTTTCTTAAATTGCCTATACATATTTTTTAAATGTTGTATTGTTTTGTATAAAATGTACAATTTTTCTAAGAGAAACATCACATTTGGTGTGCTCAACACATATGAAGATTATTGTAATGTGTAAATGAAAGGTTGTACATCCCCTGAGTTGGAGAGTCTTCTACCCTAGAAGGAGTAAGTTACACTGTCAGTCTTCTGTTTCTTCTCTAGTTTTTGCTCCAGCCGGAGGTAGCCTTCTTTGGTAAGACTGCACCAAAGAGCTTTGTGTACTTTTTCTGCGGTGGGTCCTGTAGAAATTTGATGATGAGGTGGCCAACCTCATGCACAACTCTCTTCAGTCGCCTGTAAGTGCAGTGAATCTATTCTTTCCTTCCCAATAATGGACACCATGATCCTCTAGGGAAGCCTGTAAGTACCTTCTCATGATATGTTCTCAGTTTGGCTGTTGTCCTATCTGTCTATATCACCACTGGGTTAAAACACAACAAATTACAGTATCTGCAGATTGCAGTATCTCTAAATTGCAGTATCTTCTGGTGGTAGTTTCTCCAGATTACAGTATATTTAAATTGCAGTATCTCTAAATTGCAGTATCTTCTGGTGGTAGTTTCTCCAGATTACAGTATATTTAAATTGCAGTATCTCTAAATTGCAGTATCTTCTGATGGTAGTTTCTCCAGATTACAGTATATTTAAATTGCAGTATCTCTAAATTGCAGTATCTTCTGGTGGTAGTTTCTCCAGATTACAGTATATTTAAATTGCAGTATCTCTAAATTGCAGTATCTTCTGATAGTAGTTTCTCCAGATTACAGTATATTTAAATTGCAGTATCTCTAAATTGCAGTATCTTCTGGTGGTAGTTTCTCCAGATTACAGTATATTTAAATTGCAGTATCTCTAAATTGCAGTATCTTCTGATAGTAGTTTCTCCAGATTACAGTATATTTAAATTGCAGTATCTCTAAATTGCAGTATCTTCTGATAGTAGTTTCTCCAGATTACAGTATATTTAAATTGCAGTATCTCTAAATTGCAGTATCTTCTGATAGTAGTTTCTCCAGATTACAGTATATTTAAATTGCAATATCTCTAAATTGCAGTATCTTCTGATAGTAGTTTCTCCAGATTACAGTATATTTAAATTGCAATATCTCTAAATTGCAGTATCTTCTGATGGTAATTTCTCCAGATTGCAGTATATTTAAATTGCAGGATCTCTTGTTTGCAGTATCTCCAGATTGGAGTATCTCCAGATTGCAGTATCTCCAGATTGGAGTATCTCCAGTTTGCAGTATCTCCAGATTGGAGTATCTCCAGATTGCAGTACCTCCAGATATCATTGGCATACTCCAGCCCTGTCAGGATATATGAACGATTGAAGGCTCTAGATATTCCAATCATGAGGCAGCATTATTCACAGTCTTACAGAATCAAAATATTATCCCATTGTTGTTAAAGAGTAGACAAGTCATTGAGCGGAAGCTCTCTCTCTCTCTCTCTCTCTCTCTCTCTCTCTCTCTATCTATCTATCTATCTATCTATCTATATGTCTGTCTGTCTGTCTGTCTGCCTGCGTGTCTGCCTGCCTGTCTGTCTGTCTGTCTATCTATATATCTATATATCGATCTTTCGCTCTTTCTACCCATTATTCCTCCTACCCCTCTCTCTCCCTCTCCTCCCTCATTCCCTCTCTCCCTCTCCCCCCCCCCCTCATTCCCTCTCTTTCCCTCCCACACTCTTCCTCTTTCGTCCCCTATCTCCCACTCCCTCTCCTCCCTCTTTCGCTCTTTCTCCCTCTGTCCCTCTCTCATGCATCATTCTCCTTACCCTCTCTTTCCAGCGCTCCCCTCCCCACTCCCTCATTATTTATCTCTTCCTGTCCCGTACTCTCATTCTTCCCTATCCCTGTCGTCCGATCCACCTCTTCCTCTCCCTCTGTGATATCATGTTGTCGCTCTAGCGGTATCGATTGCATATCGTATCTCGCTGTGTGATATCATTTTATCGCTCAAGCGGTATCGATTGCATATCGTATCTCACTGTGTGATATCATTTTATCGCTCTAGCGGTATCGATTGCATATCGTATCTCGCTGTGTGATATCATTTTATCGCTCAAGCGGTATCGATTGCATATCGTATCTCACTGTGTGATATCATTTTATCGCTCTAGCGGTATCGATTGCATATCGTATCTCACTGTGTGATATCATTTTATCGCTCTAGCGGTATCGATTGCATATCGTATCTCACTGTGTGATATCATTTTATCGCTCTAGCGGTATCGTTTGTAAATCATATCTCACTGTGTGATATCATGTTATCGCTCTAGCGGTATCGTTTGCATATCGTATCTCACTATGTGATATCATTTTATCGCTCTATCGGTATCGTTTGCATATCGTATCTCACTGTGTGATATCATTTTATCGCTCTATCGGTATCGTTTGCATATCGTATCTCACTGTGGGTCAAGATGACGCCGGACATGGTCGCAGTCGATTTCCCTCTTGATAAAACGGTGTTTTGTTTGTGTTTTCTATGATAACTCTCGGACTATTAACGTGATTTCTGGATATAAATGTGCCGACTTGTAAATTAAGCATACTAATGTGAAAGAAGTGATGCAACGAAGTATATAACAGTGTATTTTTAGTCGTGAAAGGTAGACTAATGTGTACAGTTTCTATAGGACAAAGCGTGGCCGAAACTTGACCCGGTCAAAGGCTAGTGTCGCTCCGTGCTGTATCGTGACCTAGATAACGAAGTATGAACACTGAAACGAAGGAGGTTATCCTGACCCCGTCAAACATACGGTACTTCAGAAAAGAGCTCATCGCGCTTCGATCAGCACACTACGTCCCTTCAAACTCAGATCTACATCTGTTGCGTGTGCTGAAAATACACTTAACCGAGGAGGCATCGGAACTCACAAGTATACAATCAAGGCGGAAGACCAGAGGAACGAGAGGTGGAAGAAGAATACACAAACAAATGCACTCAGAAACTGATACCTCAAAGCTCCACTCCAGCGATAAAAGAGAAGGGAAGGGCTACCGAGATAATGAGGCACACGCTGACACCATACTGTCTGCATCCGAACCCTTCACTAAAAGTCTTGACAATGTCTTGTCTCTAGAACATGTTGAGTCCGGACGAGAGAGTGAGGAAGATCCTGCGCACATCTCCCTCACTATAAACATATTGTGCAACTCACGACATCACCCTACAGATCACACCCTGACTAGCAGCTCGCAACTGGCAGGGTCCCCAAACTGCAGCGGCGGAACAGGCAGAAAACGATCACGAAAACTACCCATCACGCTTGCAACATGGAATGTCCGCACGCTACTGGACAACACCAAAGCAAACAGACCCGAACGACGGACAGCACTGATCGCCAGGGAACTGGATAGATACAACATCTGCATAGCTGCCCTGAGCGAGACACGACTGGCAGAGGAAGGGCAGATCACAGAAGAAGGCGCTGGTTATACTTTCTTCTGAAGCGGCCGCAGCAAAGAAGAACGCCGTGAAGCTGGAGTTGGCTTTGCCATCAAGACCAACATGGTCGACAAGCTCACAAGCATGCCCAGAGGAATTAATGACCGCCTGATTACACTGCGTCTCCCCCTATTAGGAGGGCGCCATGCAACACTCATCAGTGCATACGCACCAACAATGACAAATCCTCAGGAAACAAAAGATAAGTTTTGTGAGGACCTTGAGGCGCTCATCGCTGCAGTCCCCAAATCTGACAAACTGGTCATCCTAGGTGATTTTAACGCTAGGGTTGGCACAGACCATGCAGCCTGGGAGGGGGCCATTGGCAGACATGGTATCGGAAAATGCAATAGTAACGGACTGCTCCTTCTGAGGACATGTGCCGCAAATGAACTACTCATTACAAACACAGCTTTCCGACTACCTGTCCGAAATAAACCACATGGATGCACACAAGATCCCGCCACTGGCACCTCATTGACTATATTATCATCAGACGTAGGGATCGAGCGGATGCTATGGTAACGAAGAGCATGTGTGGTGCAGAATGTTGGACCGACCATCGACTTGTCATTGCCAAGCTAAACTTCAAGATCCAGACCAAAATGCGCCCCCAGGGAAAGAAACCACCGAGGAGGCTAAATGTCTCTCAGCTGAAATACGAACAAACGAGAGGAGGCTTCCAGGAA
This sequence comes from Ariolimax columbianus, assembly GCA_036924085.1. NCBI lineage: Eukaryota > Metazoa > Mollusca > Gastropoda > Stylommatophora > Arionidae > Ariolimax > Ariolimax columbianus. The sequence continues at coordinate 52,717,924 of JAVGWX010000002.1, read as the reverse complement.
GAGCTTGAGGGTAGACTGTCTGAGCTTCGTTTTGAAAAGAACGACATCGAAAAGAACTGGGCATCATTGAGAAACACACTCTACGATACAGCTGTTAAACACATTGGCCCACTCAAGCGCAAGCATAAGGACTGGTTTGATGAGAACGATCTAGAAATACAGGGCCTTCTCGATGCAAAACATTAAACGCACAGGGAATACCAGAGGGACACACCATCTCCGGCAGCAAAAGCTGCCTTCAATACTGCTCGAAAAGCTGTCCAGACCAGGCTTAGAGAGATGCAAGACTCCTGGCTCAGCAAAAGACCTGACGAAATTGAGATGTTCGCCGAGCGTCATGGTACCAAACGGTTTTACGAGGCACTGAAAGCTCTCTACGGCCCGCAGCCCTCTAGTAATACTCCAGTTCGCAGTGTGGATGGGGTACTGCTAACAGATAAGGTTCAGATTCTAGACAGATGGGCAGACCACTTCTGCAAAATACTAAACCAAATATCGTCCATAAATGAAGAGGCCATCCGGCGAATGCCGCAGATGGAACTGAACCTGGCGTTGGATGAAGTCATTACTGAGGAGGAAGTCAACAGGGCAATCAGTTCACTATCTATAGGAAAAGCTCCAGGAGCTGATGCAATACCAGCAGAGGTATATAAGACAGCTGGCCCATCCCTCACCAGAAGGATCACTGAACTCTTCTGTCACATGTGGGCTGAAGGTAAAATTCCGCAGGAGCTAAAGGACGCCTCAATCGTTCACCTGTACAAAAGAAAAGGCAACCGTCAGGAATGCGACAATCATCGTGGAATATCGCTACTCTCCGTAGCAGGCAAGATCCTAGCGCGCTTACTGCTAAACAGGCTCAACAAACACCTTGAACAAAGCCACCACCTCCCAGAAAGCCAATGTGGATTCAGAGCCGGAAGAGGAACAGTGAACATGATTTTTGCCGCTCGCCAAGTACAAGAGAAGTGTCGAGAGCAAAATCAGGCCTTGTACACCACATTTATTGATTTGACAAAGGCATTTGATACAGTAAACAGAGGAGGGCTGTGGATGATAATGTCTAAGTTTGGCTGCCCCAACAAGTTCATATCAATGGTGAAACAGCTACACGAAGGCATGTGTGCTCGTGTACTGGACAGCGGTGCAATCTCTAAAACGTTTCTAGTATCAAACGGAGTAAAACAAGGATGTGTACTCGCCCAGACTTTGTTCAGCATGATGTTCGCGGCCACGATGACAGACGCTTTCAGATCATTGGATCTTGGAATACCCATAAATTACCGCACAGATGGCAAGTTACTCAATTCCAGAAGAATGAAGGCCAAAACCAAAGTGGCTGGCGACATAATCAGGGAACTTGTATTTGCTGACGACTGCGCTCTAATGAGCAACTCAGAACTGAACATGCAGGTTGGAATGGACCAGTTCTCTGCCGCATGCGAAAATTTTGGTCTGACCATAAATGCCAAAAAAACAGAGGTCATGTACCAACCAGCACCAGGCATGCCGTACACAAAACCAGAGACTACAGTCAGCGGGCAGATGTTGAATGCCGTAGACAAATTCACATATCTGGGCAGTACGCTGTCGAGATCTGTCAGCCTAGACGATGAGGTGGCAAGCAGAATAGCAAAGGCCAGCACATCCTTTGGTAGAATGCGCTCGATGGTCTGGGCACGTCGTGGCATCAGCGTCAAAACCAAACTTAAAGTCTACCGTGCAACCATCATTCCAACCCTACTATACGCATGCGAAAGCTGGACTGTATACTCTGGACATGCAAGGAGGTTAAACCACTTCCACACAGGTTGCCTGAGGCGAATATTCCACATCCGATGGCAAGATCGTGTCACTGACATCGAGGTTCTCTCGAGGGCTAACATGCCCAGCATCCATGCACTGCTAGAAAAAACACGACTAGGATGGGCCGGACACCTCGTCCGTATGTCAGACGAGCGGCTCCCAAAGAAGCTTCTCTACGGCAAGCTGAGAGACGGATGGCGTGAGAGAGGGCGCCCAAAGAAACGTTTTAAAGACGGTCTGAAGGACTCACTAAAAAGTTGCCAGATAGACATCGACACCTGGGAATGTCTTGCGAAAAACATATCTGACTGGAGAAGCGCAGTCAAATCGGGTGTAGCTGCTGGTGAAGATGTCCGTGTTGGGAAAGCCCAGAACAGACGCGAGACGTGGAAATCCCGAGCAGCGGGAACACCATCCCCTTCTACAATCCTCGTGTGCCCGATATGTAGCAGATGTTTTCGTGCTCGCATTGGCCTGTTCAGCCACATGCGCACCCACACCCAACAGGGAAATCTATGACAAGGATGATGTCGGCGGTCCTCATCGACAACGATGGACAGCTATTATTATTATCTCACTGTGTGATATCATTTTATCGCTCTATCGGTATCGTTTGCATATCGTATCTCACTGTGTGATATCATTTTATCACTGTGGCGGCCGGCGTTATACTCTTTAAGCACATCCATTTTCAGATAACAATTTCAGTATTTGACTTCAACTTGAGCAATGAATTTCTGGAATCTGTCAACGTTGGTCAATGATGAGGAGAATATCATTCAGTTCCTACAGCAGCATGGCATTATTTATGAGTCAGGCAATAACAACCATCTAACCATAACTATAACTATAACCACAACTATAACTCTAACCATAACCTTAACTCTAACCATAACTATAACTAACCATAACCGTAACTCTAACCACAACTATAACACTAACCATAACCTTAACTCTAACCACAACTGTAACTCTAACCATAACCTTAACTCTAACCACAACTATAACTCTAACCTTAACCTTAACTCTAACCACAACTATAACTCTTAACATAACCATTACACTAACCATAACCCCAAACATAATCCTAACCTAACTCTAAGTCTAACCATAACTAAAACTCTAAACCTAATCATAACCTCAACCATAAGTCTAAACTTATCCCAAAACGTAACTCTAATCTTAATCACAACCCTAACCCTAAACCTAAACATAACCCTAACCTAACCCTAAACCTAACAACAACCTTAACATTGAACCTAACAATTACCCTAACATTAAACCTAACAATAAACCTAACCTAACCCTAACAATAATCCTAACCTAACCCTAACAATAACAATAACCTTAATCTAACCCTAACCCTACCCCTATCCATAAACCTAACAATAACCATAACCTAACCTTAACCATAACCTAGCCATACCACTAAACGTAAGCCTTACAATGATCCTAACTTAACCCTAAACCTAACAATAACCCTAAGCTAACCCTAAACATAACCTAACCCTAACCCTAAACTTTGCAATACCCCTAAACCTAAGTCTAACAATGACCCTAACCGAATCTAATCTTAACCCTAAACCTAACAATAACCCTAAGCTAACCCTAAACCTAACCTAACCCTAACCCTAAACCTTGCAATACCCCTAAACCTAAGTCTAACAATGACCCTAACCGAATCTAATCTTAACCCTAAACCTAACAATAACCCTAAGCTAACCCTAAACCTAACCTAACGCTAACCCTAAACCTTGCAATACCCCTAAGCCCAAGTCTAACAATGACCCTAACCGAATCTAATCTTAACTCTAAACCTAACAATAACCCTAAGCTAACCCTAAACCTAACCTAACCCTAACCCTAAACCTTGCAATACCCCTAAACCTAAGTCTAACAATGACCCTAACCGAATCTAATCTTAACCCTAAACCTAACAATAACCCTAAGCTAACCCTAAACCTAACCTAACCCTAACCCTAAACCTTGCAATACCCCTAAACCTAAGTCTAACAATGACCCTAACCGAATCTAATCTTAACCCTAAACCTAACAATAACCCTAAGCTAACCCTAAACCTAACCTAACCCTAAACCTTGCAATACCCCTAAACCTAAGTCTAACAATGACCCTAACCGAATCTAATCTTAACCCTAAACCTAACAATAACCCTAAGCTAACCCTAAACATAACCTAACCGTAACCCTAAACCTAAGTCTAACAATGACCCTAACCGAATCTAATCTTAACCCTTAACCCAACAATAACCCTAACCGTAACTCTAGCCCGAACCCTTCATAAAACTGAACATCCTCTTCTTCTTCTTCTTCGTTCGTTCTCAATCTCCTACTACCAAACCCTGAAAGGGCTTAAGTAGCAGAATGTAGTCCAGAGAACGGAATGCGTTGTGTCGTAGTTTACAGCTTGGCTGCGATATTTGCACCTTTCGTTCCAACACATCCGACTTCAGCAAGCATTTTTTAAATACCGGGTTAGTATTCTCTTTTCGATCCCTTCTCCTTAGCCAGTCTGCCCTGATGCAGCCTGTTATCCAGGATCATCGCGTGGAGGTGTAGAAGGGTCTTGGCAGCTCTGGTTCGCTGGCCCTGACGCTAGCAGTTAACTATGGGTCGCTGACCACAGCAGCTCATGCGCCGCGCAGCATCTTGATCCCAAACTGGATATAACCACCCTTCCTACACTTATATATGTATCTAAGTCTTTACTTATTTATTTAAAATAAATTTATATTAAACAGTCTTCCCTTCTCCCGAAGTGGCATGTCCTGTGATTTATGGTGGGAACCCAGGGAACTCCGTTTGGGGTGAATTAAGACGCAATTATCTGTCAGTACTAAATCTTTGAATTATATTTTCCAACTAAATCTATGTTTAAAGGCAGAAAGAAGAACACGTCACATACAGTAAGTAATTAGTAAATGTATACCACTCAGAATTAATTGGCTCATTCACTCATTAGAAACAGATCATTATTTTGTATAGTGAGAAAACGACCATCACGCGTGGGGTAAAAATCAAATAATCCGCTTCCTGCAGATATGGAAAACTACGTTCGAGACACAAGGTCAACTTCTTTCAATTTCTCCGTGAAAAACAGGCGTGGGTTGGTATCAGCCAAAGATAGACAACTCTGCCGACGATGATCGAAAATCTGCCGATGTGAACATCAGTAGCACAAGAATAGACTAAAATGTGTGTTTGACGTACAAATCGGGTTATTTAATCGATGTTTCTCTTTATTTTTGCCTTTTTTCTTGTTTGGATCACACGCAGACAACCTCTTGTTGTTAAACGCCCACAAAAAGTAAGTGCTCTTTTGTGCACCCTGAAGAAAGGGTTAGTTGTGATTTGCAGTAGTTTTACTCCCATTCCGTGCTTACTGATGAAGGTGTACCGGGGTCCTTCTTGCGCTTATGCTGTGCTTGGCTTCATTTGCGTGAGGCTCAAAACTATGGGCATCACGTCGATCCCCCACCTCGTTAACAAGGCTGCCGTGAAAACATACAGTTTCTAGTAAGACCTACGTAGCATCGGGTTTCGTGGTCTTGACTCATATATTTGACTTGATCCTGACTAACATGTCTGATCCGTATGTTTTGCCTGACCATTCGTTAGTCTTCTCCCCCCCCCCCCTCCCCCCAAGACAACATCTGACAGTATATAATAAGCATACAGTGTATTATAATCTTCTTCAATTTTTATTATCAATTGATCAATCACACACAACGCCAATCACCACGAAAGTCACAGTAAACGGCTTTATTGGCCGCCTGGGGTTCTGAGTTTGATACCCTAGCGATAGAGATGTCTAGATATGGTCTTGGTGGTTGCATATGTAATTTATTTGTTCCTAGTTTGTTGTGCATCGCTGTGGCAGCTTGTAAGTCATGTGACGAGCTCCATAGATTCAATTCAGCAACTAATCTCATCTTTAATTTGTTGAATAGATTGTCGAATCAAGGTCTAAATACGTCCAACAATGCACATGTACGATACAATGACAAAATATCAAACTATTCTCACTAATAGATTTCTTACGTTTTATCTGTTAGTAAGTTGGTCTGAGCGTGTACATCTAACGTTTTATCTTTATCTGTCAGTATGTTAGTCAGAGAATGTGTACATCTAACGTTTTATCTTTATCTGTCAGTAAGTTGGTCAGAGAATATGTACATATAACGTTTTGTCTGTCAGTAAGTTGGTCAGAGAATGTGTACATCTAACGTTTTGTCTGTCAGTAAGTTGGTCAGAGAATGTGTACATCTAACGTTTTATCTGTCAGTAAGTTGGTCAGAGCATGTGTACATCTAACATTCTGTCTGTCAGTAAGTTGGTCAGAGAATGTGTACATCTAACGTTTTGTCTGTCAGTAAGTTGGTCAGAGAATGTGTACATCTAACGTTTTGTCTGTCAGTAAGTTAGTCAGAGAATGTGTACATCTAACGTTTTATCTTTCAGTAAGTTGGTCAGAGAATGTGTACATCTAACGTGTTATCTGTCAGTAAGTTGGTCAGAGAATGTGTACATCTAACGTTTTATCTTTATCTGTCAGTAAGTTGGTCAGAGAATGTGTACATCTAACGTTTTACCTGTCAGTAAGTTGGTCAGAGCTGCTGCCGACTTGGAACAGCGCCTCATGTCCATCTTATTTCGCCAGGTCGTGTTGTCTGTCATCGATTACAGACTAGGCATCCTCACACTATCAAGAACACAGTGTGCAAGGTCGGACCGCATCCAGAATGAAGGTATGCGTCTGGTTCTGGGCTGCACTAGAGATACCCCGATTATGATGATGCGGTACATGTTGGGATTGTTATCGGTGACATCCAGACATAAACTGGCACAAGTCAAAGCCTATATGCGTGTCACCACAGACTCTCGACACCCTCTGCACAGTAGTATCTCAGACATCAAGGGATCAAGAATCAAGAGAGGGTCGTCATGGATGGCACAGGCTGAGACAACAATCAGACACGTCACTCCAGCTGAGACGATAGCCAAAGAGGAAGAATGGGTCCACACTAGTGATAGAATGATAGAGTACCAGAGAGTCATCATAACCTTAGGCAAGGAATGCAGAGAACGGAACAACGAGAGTGCAGAGCACGAGGTAAATCAGCTGATAACTGAGAACACACAGGAGAGTGACGCTGTCATATACTCCGACGGATCAGTCGTGCGCAGTGGGACATCAGGCTGGGGTTTCTCGGCTAGAGTGAGAGGAGAGGTCGTTGCTGAGCGCAGTAGGGCATACATATCAACAACCTCCAGTATGAGAATGGAGAAGGAAGCAGTGACCTCGCACTGAAATGGATATATGAGACTTCTATAACAAAGGCAGTCATCGTGACAGACGCGCAAGCTGTACTTCAGAAAGTACAGAAGGGATGGCTTAGGTACGAGTGGATAACTGCTGTTGAGGCCTCAAACCTCCAGGCGCTGACCTGGATCTACTGTCCTGCTCATGCCGGGGTTCAGGGCAATGAAAGATCTGACATCTTGGCTTCACGGGCTCCCATCATGGACACATTGGTGATGGACAGATATGACATTTTGAAATCAAACAATGACCGCCTGCTGGATGAGGACACCGCAATAGATGAAGCAGCAATCCACAGACTGCAAAGTTTCGACATAAAACGAGGTTCGAGCGGAGCGGGGCGCATGAGAGGACAACGCAAGAGAATCTGCAACCAGCGAGCTACAGGGACCATCAGCATCCATACCTTACGCCATTTGATAAGAGAGACTGAGAACCTATGGGTATGCCCGGAGTGCAATGACGTCGATTCTTAGAAACAGAAACAGAAGTTGGTCAGATAATGTGTACATCTAACGTTTTATCTGTAAGTAAGTTGGTCAGAGAATATGTACATCTAAGGCTTTATCTGTCAGTAAGTTGGTCTGAGCGTGTACATCTAACGTTTTATCTGTCAGTAAGTTGGTCTGAGCGTGTACATCTAAGGCTTTATCTGTCAGTAAGTTGGTCTGAGCGTGTACATCTAAGGCTTTATCTGTCAGTAAGTTGGTCTGAGCGTGTACATCTAAGGCTTTATCTGTCAGTAAGTTGGTCTGAGCGTGTACATCTAACGTTTAATCTGTCAGTAATTTGGTCTGAGCGTGTACCTCTAACGTTTTATCTGTCAGTAAGTTGGTCTGCGCGTGTACATCTAACGTTTTATCTGTCAGTAAGTTGGTCTGCGCGTGTACATCTAACGTTTTATCTGTCAGTAAGTTGGTCTGAGCGTGTACATCTAACGTTTTATCTGTCAGTAAGTTGGTCTGAGCGTGTACATCTAACGTTTTATCTGTCAGTAAGTTGGTCTCAGCGTGTACATCTAACGTTTTATCTGTCAGTAAGTTGGTCTGAGCGTGTACATCTAACGTTTTATCTGTCAGTAAGTTGGTCTGAGCGTGTACATCTAACGTTTTATCTGTCAGTAAGTTGGTCTGAGCGTGTACATCTAACGTTTTATCTGTCAGTAAGTTGGTCTGAGCGTGTACATCTAACGATTTATCTGTCAGTAAGTTGGTCTGAGCGTGTACGTCTAACGTTTTATCTGTCAGTAAGTTGGTCTGAGCGTGTACATCTAACGTTGTATCTGTCAGTAAGTTGGTCTGAGCGTGTACATCTAACGTTTTATCTGTCAGTAAGTTGGTCTGAGCGTGTACATCTAACGTTTTATCTGTCAGTAAGTTGGTCTGAGCGTGTACATCTAACGTTTTATCTGTAAGTAAGTTGGTCTGAGCGTGTACATCTAACGTTTTATCTGTCAGTAAGTTGGTCTGAGCGTGTACATCTAACGTTTTATCTGTCAGTAAGTTGGTCTGAGCGTGTACATCTAACGTTTTATCTGTCAGTAAGTTGGTCTGAGCGTGTACATCTAACGTTTTATCTGTCAGTAAGTTGGTCTGAGCGTGTACATCTAAGGTTTATCTGTCATTAAGTTGGTCTGAGCGTGTAGATCTAACGTTTTATCTGTCAGTAAGTTGGTCTGAGCGTGTACATCTAACGTTTTATCTGTCAGTAAGTTGGTCTGAGCGTGTACATCTAAGGTTTATCTGTCAGTAAGTTGATATCAGACCTTTGCTGTTCACAACAGATCACATTCAACTTTACAACACCACTTTTAACTCTGTAATACGTCATTTTGAAATTCGAAACACATTACTTTTAAGGTCGGAACACGCTACTTTCAACTTTATAATACATCGCCTTGAACTATATATTACTACTCCTGTAACATCATAATAAAGGCGATCAATCACATAATACAAGGCGATCAATCACATAATACAAGGTGATCAATCACATAATACAAGGTGACCAATCGCATAATACAAGGTGATCAATCGCATAATACAAGGCAATCAATCACATAATACAAGGCGATAAATCACATAATACAAGGCGATCAATCACATAACACAAGGTGATCAATCACATAATACAAGGTGATCAATCACATAATATAAGGTGATCGATCAATCACATAATACAAGGTGATCAATCACATAATACAAGGCGATCAATCACATAATACAAGGCGATCAATCACATAATACAAGGTGATAAATCACATAATACAAGGGGATCAATCACATAATACAAGGCGATCAATCACATAATACAAGGCGATCAATCACATTACAAGGCGATCAATCACATAATACAAGGCGATCAATCACATAATACAAGGTGATAAATCACATAATACAAGGTGATCAATCACATAATTCAAGGTGATCAATCACATAATACAAGCCGATCAATCACATAATACAAGGCGATCAATCACATTACAAGGCGATCAATCACATAATACAAGGTGATCAATCACATAATACAAGGCGATCAATCACAAAATACAAGGTGATCGATCAATCACATAATACAAGGCGATCAATCACATAATACAAGGCGATCAATCACATAATACAAGGCGATTAATCACATAATACAAGGTGATAAATCACATAATACAAGGGGATCAATCACATAATACAAGGCGATCAATCACATAATACAAGGCGATCAATCACATTACAAGGCGATCAATCACATAATACAAGGTGATCAATCACATAATACAAGGCGATCAATCACATAATATAAGGCGATCAATCACATCATTTTAATCTTCACAGGGTTTGGTTTTCATTATTTAAAAAAAAGATACGCGCTAACAGACATTCCATTTTGTATTTTGTTTTTATTACAAGAATATATATTTTGCGGAACGTTTGGATTTGCTGCTACTTGACTGATACCATAATCTAATATCATCATCTGATACAAACATCTAATATCACCATCGTATACCACCATCTGATACCACCATCTGATACTGCCATCAATTAACCAACATATGATTCCAACATCTGATACCATCATCGTATACCAACATCTGATACCAACATCTGATACCACAATCTGATACTGCCATCAATTAACCAACATATGATTCCAACATCTGATACCATCATCGTATACCAACATCTGATACCAACATCTGATACCACAATCTGATACTGCCATCAATTAACCAACATATGATTCCAACATCTGATACCATCATCGTATACCACCATCTGATACCACCATCTGATACAGCCATCAATTAACCAACATATGATTCCAACGTCTGATACCACCATCGTATACCAACATCTGATACCACCATCGTATACCAATATCTGATAACAACATCTGATACCACCATCGTATACCAACATCTGATAACAACATCTGATACCAACATCTGATACCAACATCTGATACCGCCATCAATTAACCAACATATGATTCCAACATCTGATACCAACATCTGATACCAACATCTGATACCAACATCTGATACCATGGCAGCTTTGGTCTATTATCCATGTCAATCAGCCCAAGACTCAGTAAGTATTCTCAGACTATTGTTTATTTACTTCCTTCTGTCAATCGATTATCAAGCGTTATTAGCACATGTGTCAAATGACTTCACAATTCCACTGAAACACTGACCTGTCAGATAACAGAACTTTCATCAAACGTGACAGCATGACAAGTAAAACATGCTTTAAATCATAGATGAGTCTCCTACTTCTGTCATTGCACATTCTGTCACTCTTGTAAGTCAAAAACCTGAAGGAAGCTAGGAAGATAGCAAACATGCAATTTACCTACCAGTAGCATGTGAAACTATAGTCCTTTCACAAACATTTGTCCCTTGTAAATTCACTTTAATTTAACAACCAAACGCATGAAATTGCTGAGAATTTGAATTGAAATGGTCAACATCATGATACTATGCTCACAAATTTGTCAGTAACATCACGAAGCCAGTTTTCAGTTTAACTTATTCCAGGAATACAAAACACATGCAGTCAGCAGACAATGCACTAATGAAGAATGCTGAACTGATTTTCGTTTCCAAATGAAGACAATCTGGACTCTCACACAGAGATGAAGGGTCATATATTTAGAGTGTGGTTTGAGATAACTTTTCTCCCGTCACTATATAGACACATACGCCAAAGCCATTTCATATTGACAATATAATTCAGGAGCATGGTCATAAGTCTATTGAAGCTGCCACAGCACCATTCACTTTGTATGCTTCTTACAACAAATATTCACTCTGTATGCTTCTTACAACAAATATACACTTTGTATGCTTCTTACAACAAATATTCACTTTGTATGCTTCTTACAACAAATATTCACTTTGTATGCTTCTTACAAGAAATATTCACTTTGTATGCTTCTTACAATAAATATTCACTTTGTATGCTTCTTACAACAAATATACACTTTGTATGCTTCTTACAACAAATATTCACTTTGTATGCTTCTTACAAGAAATATTCACTTTGTATGCTTCTTACAACAAATATACACTTTGTATGCTTCTTACAACAAATATACACTTTGTATGCTTCTTACAACAAATATACACTTTGTATGCTTCTTACAACAAATATACACTTTGTATGCTTCTTACAACAAATATTCACTTTGTATGCTTCTTACAACAAATATACACTTTGTATGCTTCTTACAACAAATATACACTTTGTATGCTTCTTACAACAAATATACACTTTGTATGCTTCTTACAACAAATATACACTGTGTATGCTTCTTACAACAAATATACACTTTGTATGCTTCTTACAACAATTAATTACATGAATTATTTCATGTTCATGTGCCTCCTGAAACTCCCTATACAATATTACACACACACCCATACACGCGCACAGAGAGAGAAAGAGAGAAAGAGAGAGCGCAAGAGAGACAGAGAGTTGGCATATAATTTCCTTTATCAACCACTACAAACATAAATTCAATTCAAGATAAATATGAGTGCACCTTATCTGAAACTACCTGCAGAAGTCTCCCCACAAGGTAATTGAAGATACGACTATAGCTCATAAACATGATATTATTTGACCAAAGGTAAGGTATGTTTTAGTCCAGGGCTGTTCAGCCTTGCTATCCTAGGCGCCCACTTGTATACCTTTCGTGAGGGTCAATTCTTCTTACCGCCCATTAACATCTAAATTGAAGAAGATTTCATGATCGTCCACTGTCTGTATATTTGTTATGTTTTTAATACATTATCATCATCATCGTGAAACATGTCCTTGGCAGAACGTCGTTCCCATCACAGCCGTCTGAAGAAAAAAAAATGGATCTCTTTCCAAATCTTCAGATTGCTCCACAGTGATGCCCACACATTCCTTGACATCTTGGTGTCTGGCATCGGCTTCTTGATTTGAATCTGCCTCTCTTGTCTGGCACCATTCCTTCCGTTACCTTCCTCATAAGACCGTTGTGTCTTATCTGTCAAAGTATTTCAAATTTTGTTCCTGATGTAATTTATGAACCAGTTCATTTCTAACGCCAACTCTTGTTGAATGTATTCATTTTTTTTTTGGTCCATTGTATTCTGAAAACCTTTATATACCATTTCGACTAGAAAGACTCGGTTCTCTTCCTCGAGGCTTGGGTAACTGTCCATGTTTCACAGTCGAACGCTGCCACGAAAAAAAACTCCGGTTCACAAATTTCTCTTGCCGTTGGTCAAGAAAAAATATGGTCCTAACACCATATTTGTAATATACCACATTGACATGAAATCGGAATCTTTACTTTACTTAAGCAGGCCTAGGCTATCTTGGAATAGCATCTCTATTCTATATTGTTGGCTTTTGGAAAACTAAAGGTAATGATTAACAAGAACAGTCGGCGCGATCGTATCCACACGTTAGAGGTGACATTCTTGGACGGGTAAAGAAGGTCAGAGGAGCGACGGTGATCAAATACCGTGACAGTTGGAACCATCAGCCTTGTTCGACAAGCGATCCTCAGGAGTTGATTCGATGACTCCGTGGACATCTTACGGGAAACTAATGTGTTTGTGTTCCGCAGGTAAGCTCATTGTGGGGTTGTTGGAAATGTAACAAATGATTAGTTTATAAGAACGACCAACAGGTGCACACTTTTCTCGCTGATTCACAGAACACGGATAATACGATATAATGCTTATTGATCACCAGAATGGTTCCCATGGCAAACAATACAACCACTCTTTCTTTCCTTTCACGTGGTAAGAGGCGACTAAAGAAGGTTGTGAAATGGGTTGGCGCACTTACTATGTAAAAACCATTTCTATAAAACTCAACTGTGAATGACTGGAATAAAACTGTCCTAAAAGCAGCTGGTTTGGAGAGTCAAATGCTATGTTGGACCTATACTTCATCTGCCTGGAATCAAGCTCTACTAAAAGATTGTTAAGTGAGTGAAATGCAGTTTAGTACATAGGCATACTGAACTTAACTAAACTTCATTATACTGGTTTAGAGGGCTCGATATTCTGCATACTCCTGTCTTCTTTCTGCGAGATGGTATCTGTCATTTGTCTTTGATGTCATCAGCACGGTGGAGTAAATGTTTGCTTAATTCTGGATTTTAGCTACCAGCTTTCCACAAGGATTTTACTACTTCGCTCATAAGCCTCCATGAAAGGTTTATCCCTCCCCATCTCAAGTTTTTCCATATGTGTGTTTATTTTGCAAACAGCCGTTGTGTTGACCTAATTGATCCACTAATGAAACGTAGAACACTGTTCTACAACTAGTCCAGGGATTCCAAGTTAGATATTGAACAAGCAGTTAGGAGCGCACGATTATATTCTATTGCTGAACGCACATAACCAAGATACATACCTATCAAAGTATTTTAGTCTGATCCCTAAGATGTACCATCAAGTCTCTTCAATAGCTTAGACGTCTCACGGCTTTATTCTTCACATTCTGGAAGTGATGTCTGAGACTGAGTTGGCAGTGTTCTAATTTCAAAATTATGTTTTGTTTAGCAACTTTGTGGCTCTTGGTAAAGTTGGTATACACTCACTGTTTGTTCACAGTTGATTGTTATTTTCCATGTTTGGAAGTGCTCATGTAGAATCATTATATCTTCGTTCAACCTTTGAGCTCCACTCTAAATACCTTCATGGCTAGTAGAAGAATGTTGTGGTAATCCTTCTCCTAAGACTTCTTCAGAACGATCAAGTTCTTCATCTGCGTCTGGAAAGTTTCGCTCAATCACAAAGTACTCTATCCAGTTGTACAGCTTGCAGTGAATTCCCTTGTTAAATATCTTTATCATAAAACTTCATCTCCAGACATGATCGTAAACTTGCTGTACGTAAAAAAAGATGGCCACTGTATGGTTATTGTTCTTGAAGTCATCATTTATTCTTTGCTTTATCCTACAAAAGCTGATCTTCGTACGACTGCCGGCTCGGAACCCTGCTTGTTATTGTCATAAGGCATTACGTTTATCATTCTCTCCGCTAATTAGCACAGGAGTTACAATACATAGAAAGATGGGCTGATAGCTGTTAGGTTCATCCAGAATTTGTATGTTTTTTTTTCAAAATTGGCAGTATAATGTGCGTTTCTTCATGTTTTAGGAAGCATTCCACTTCTCAATGTCAAGTTATTCAATTTGAGAACAGTTTTTTACCTCGCGACCCGTGGGTGAAATAGCATTTCATTTGGAATCGTGTCCAGCCCTGGAGCATTTATATGCATGGATTCCTTTATAACTTGTTAGTGCTCTTACATGTTAAAGTCTGCTTCAAAGATGGAGGCATTGTCTTTTGCAGCTTTATCTTGACTCCTGGAGTAGCTCAAATGCTTCCTGTCTTGTTCTGTAGGTTTTCAGTCTCTGTTTACTGATCCAAAGCAACGATTAAAGCGCTCTGCTTTTTTAATCTTCAATGTCCATTCGCCATCTATCACTGGCTTTGGGAATGTGGTTAGTTTACTGGTCGCTTGCAGGTGTTAGGAAAGAGCTTCTTCCTCCGATGCCAGACAAATGAAACACTTTGTACGGGACTAAACAAAGAGCTTCTTCCTCCGATGCCAGACAAATGAAACACTTTGTATGGGACTAAACAAAGAGCTTCTTCCTCCGATGCCAGACAAATGAAACACTTTGTACGGGACTAAACAAAGAGCTTCTTCCTCCGATGCCAGACAAATGAAACACTTTGTACGGGACTAAACAACAGCTTACACGCACTTGCAGATACCATTATATAGCATTGGGCCAAACTTCAGGAGCTCATAGGCCTCTGGATCAATAACCAACCAAACAGCCAACCAACTGGTCACACATAAAGCTATGTCGGTCACAGTGCAAGAAACGAGTATGACTAGAAAAAGGTGTACACTCATAGTCCTGTCGATCATAGTGCAAGACACACGTACACAACAACACGAGGAGAGATGTGTACACGTGACCACGTGACAAAGACAGATGTGTGTGTGACTATACGACTTACATTTGAGAACGTGCCCAGAGAGACTTAGATGTGACGTGACAAGACATACATGTGGCGACGTGAGAGACAGACACACGTGACGACCTGACGAGACAGATGACATGTGACGACATCACAGGACATTCTTACACGTGACAACATTACATGACATACATGTAACAACGTGTTGAGATAGACCTACATGTCACAACATAATGAGACAGACTTACGTAAGATAACATTGGACTGATTTGCATTTATAGTAAGGCTAGACAGACTTTACATGCGTGTGAAGTCATGACGGACAAGACCGACAAATGACGAGACAGACTTTCGTGTAGACTTGTACGTGACAACATAGCCAGGCAGACTTAGATGTGATGACGTAACGAGACATACTTACATTTGATGACGTGTGAGGCAGACACGTGACGACGTTTCGAAATAGATGTAAGTGTGACGACGTGATGAAAAATACTTACGTGTGGCAATATGGCGTGACATAAATTCATGCGGCAACATGTTGAGACAAACCTATATGTCACACCATGATGAGACAGAGTTACGTATCACACCATGATGAGACAGACCTACATGTCCCACTATGATGAGACAGACATGTCACACCATGATGAGACAGACTTACATGTCACACCATGATGAGACAGACTTGCATGTCACACCATTAGGAGACAGACTTACATGTCACACCATGATGAGTCAGACCTACATGTCACACCATGATGAGACAGACCTACATGTATATGAAGTTATGACGAGCAGACTTTAACATGACGAGACAGATAGACACGTGAAGACATAACGAGACATACTTGTAAGTGACGAAATCAATTAAACCACTGATCAGACAGGAAGCCATGTCACTCTTAGCGCGAGACATGCGTATGAAGACATGATGACACATATTTACACTCCAGGACAAATAAAGTGTGGTTACAGTTCGCAGTGATCGTCCTGTCTGTCGGTCACACATCGAGACCTTCACATATCATCGAAGCCCTCAACTGTCAGTTCGTCCCTGTAGATCTGCCAGATGAAGATAACCAACAGGCCTGTCAAGTTGATCAAAACGTATATGGCGAAGATAATTCTGTCCGTTACTATGGCAACCACTCTCCACTCGCGTGCGAACTTATCTTTTTCCTCCGCTTTTGCCTTCTTGTCTTTAACTTTCTCCAGCAACTCCCGGATACATCTCGTCTCTTCTAATACCTGTAATTATACGGAGATTCTTACTCACTTTCATCATCATGTTTCTTTCTTAACAATCTGTGTGATCATTCTTTGCATTGTAAACATTATCAATATGATTATTATAATTGTCATGGTCACAACTTTTGTAATTATCATCGTCTTCCTTATCGATATCCTCACTAGCACTGTCATCTTCCCCGTAGCCATAATCATCATTATCATCACCACTTCAATCATCATTTTTGTAATTTCCATCATTCTAATTATGACAAAATAATAATAAAAATGTTTCCCATCAAACAAAGCACACGCAGAGTAAAAAAAAAAGGAATAAAAACTGGGAGCCTGAATAGAGGGGGAATATTCCGTTCGTTAGCTAACCCCAAGAAAAACAAGACAATGAACTGTTCCAATTAGGAGGGGCTTTTCTGTTTAGAGTAATTTTTAGTTAGGATGGAGGAATGGCAAGGGAGTAATAGAAATATAAATGGTGTAGTGACAAGAGAGTAAGAGTAATATTAAGAGAGCAGTGACAAGGGAGTAAGCGTAATATAAAGGGAGTAGTGGCAAGGAAACAAGAATAATATACACGTGGTAATGACAAAGTAAGAGTAATGTAAACTGATTAACAAGAAGAAAGTAAGAGTAATGTAAAGTGATTCTTCTTCTTCTTCTTCGTACGCAGTCAGACAGTAACCATTATTTTTTCGAAAAAAGCGGCGGTCATCCTGAGGCTGTCGCCACTGCCATAGAGCTTGTCTTGCAGTTCCACTGGTGATGGCCACATCTGCTCTCTCTGATCCTCGTATGTCGGGCAGTTCTGCAGCAGATGTTCAGCGGTCATTTTACCAGTACCGCACAGGCATTCGTCGGTACCACCTATCTTCAGTTTGTTGAATAGGTGGTACCTCAGTCTATTGTGGCCAGTGCGAAGTCTTCTTCTTCTTCTTCTGCGTACACAGTCAGACAGTAACCATTATTTTTTCGAAAAAAGCGGCGGTCATCCTGAGACTCTCGCCACTACCATAGAGCTTGTCTTGCAGTTCCACTGGCAATAGCCACATCTGCTCTCTCTGATCCCCGTATGTCGGGCAGTTCTGCAGCAGATGTTCAGTGGTCATTTTACCAGTACCGCACGGGCATTCGTCGGTACACCCTATCTTCAATTTGTTGAATAGGTGGTACCTCAGTCTATTGTGGCCAGTGCGAAGTCTGAAGACAACGACCTGCTCTCTTCGGTTCAACTGGTAATAGGCATCGTTTTTGGTGTAACCAGTATGTTCGGTTTCCCATTTGGTCATGTACCTGGCTTTGATAAGCCGTTTTGACTCTTCGTACGTCATACTGGTATCTGTTTGTGGTAGCCTTGCACCTTCTTTTGCCAGTCTGTCTGCCTCCTCGTTGCCTTGGATGTTGCAGTGTGACGGAACCCACTGTACCACTACCCTTTTTGGTGCGGACAGCTGGCACAGTTTGCAGAGTGCTGCTCTTAAGTCATTAAGCTCAGTGTTTTTCTGGCTTTTTAGCGCTGTGACTACGGCGAGAGCATCTGTCAGCAAGACTATGTGGCTCTCATTTTCACTGTGTGTTGCCATTTCTTCCACTGCCGCCCTCAGTGCCTCTGCCTCCGCTCTGAAATTGCTTGTGTACTTACCAGTAGCGAATGACAGTGTTATTTGTTTGCCATTTGGTAGGTTCAGGAATGCTCCTGCCCCTCCGTTCTGTGTATTGTTTGTTACAGAACCGTCGGTGTATGCATGGGTCCAGTCCATGCTTGGGTAGCTTTTCGATATGAAGCTTAGGGTAGTATCTCTCCTTTCTTTTTCAGTCTGGCAGTTTTTGTTTCCAATACCTGATATATTTTCTACCACCTCTGGAAATATATCCTGCCTCCAGGTAGGTTTTCGTACAGTAGTGATGGGTTTTGGTGTTGTTAGTGCGTTTATGGGATCTTCGTGCATCTTTGCTTTGGCTATTTCTGCAAAGTTTCTCCGCTTTAGTTTCCCATTTCCCAAATTGTTTAGTCTCTGGTGCATTGGATGGTCAGTCAGTCTTCTGAGTTTCTCTGATTGCAGCTGGGCTCTGCAGTCTCTTCTGTCGGCCATGGATTGCAGTTTTGTAATCTTTTCAAGTTCTACAATTGACGTTGACTTCATGCCCCCTGTTATAACTCTCATGGCTTGGTTTTGGAGTTTGCTAATTTTATCGAAGTTCGCCTTTGCTGCTGTTGTCCATGCCGCAATGCCATACTCGAGAACTGGTCTCACTCTTCCAGTGTACAGTTTCTTTAGTATGTCTTCGTCTGCTCCCTAGCTTGTGCCAGCAAGTTTCTTCATGATTGCCATTCTTTCTCTGGCTCTCATTCAGTTTCTCTCAATCTGACTTTTCCATGTCATGCGCCGATCAAATGTGACTCCCAGATAGGTTGGGTTGTCGTTTGGCTGCAGGATTTTGCCATTTAGGCTTAATTTGGTACTTTGGGGTTTTAATGAGAGCGAGAATATTGTGCACGTGGTTTTCTCCTCGTTTATTTTGACCAGCCATGAGTTCGCCCACTCTTCCAGCGATGTTAGGGCCGTTTGCATCCAATTTCTTGCTATGGTGAGATTCTTTTCAGAGGTCCACATAGCCAGATCGTCTGCAAACATTGAGCTATGGACTCTTCTTGGTATATTCTCTGTAATATCGTTTATATATACCAGGAAGAGTGTGGGTGACAATACTCCCCCTTGGGGTACTCCCTGCTCGAGTGTCACCTTTTTGCTCATCTGCCCTTGTACTTGGACTCTGGCCGTTCTTTGTTTGAGGTAGTGGTTGATCCACTTGTACATCTTCCCACAGACATCACTTCTTCTTAGCTTGACTCTAAGTCCATCCTTCCAGACTTTGTCAAATGCCTTTTCCAGATCCACCCAAACAGCTACTGTGTGTTTCTGTGCCTGGTAGGCATCTTCTATTTCCTGGGCTATGAGGATGACCTGGTCCTCAGTGGATCTGTGCTGTCTAAAGCCGGCTTGCTGTGGAATTAGTATTCGTTTTTCTTCCAGATGCCACATCAGTCTGGTGTTTATCATACGTTCCATCAGCTTGCCGACACAGCTCAGTAGGCTGATGGGCCTGTATCCATTTGGATCTATTTTGTCCTTTCCTGTTTTTGGTACTGGTACCAGTATTGCGTCTTTCCATGCCTGGGGTACAATTCCCCTTTTCCAGCTTTGGTTCAGGATCGATAGCAGTTTCCTCTTCGCTGTTTGGCCCAGCCCCATCAGCATTTCGTTTGTTATCCCGTCTTTTCCGGGAGATTTCCTTTTCTTTAATGTTCTCATAGCCTCTTCCATTTCGCGCATTGTTAATTTGGCCATCATGTGCTCTTCAGGTGCCGTATTCATGTTGTCGTGCCCCTTTAGCTCTTCACTAATGTCTGTATGCTTATCTGCAGGGACCTCGATGTGGTTTGTTCTGGCATAGTGATCGACAAAAGCGTTTGCGGCTTTCTTACCTGTGAGCAAGTTTTCGCCCTGCTTGATGGTAATTTGTTTGTTTGACGGGGTTTCATCGTTCATGGCTCTGACTAGCTTCCATAGCTTGTTCCCGTCTTTGTCCAGGTTTAGGCTTTCCGTTTTATTTTTCCAGCTTTCTCTTGCTGTTTGCTTGAGAGTGTATTTGTATTTCGCCGTGGCGGCTTTGAGGGCGATGTTTGCCTAAATGGATTGTTCTCGCTCTGCCATGTTCCTAGCATTTGTTACTGCATCTTCCGCTTTCTGCAACTCATCATTCCAGGAGGGCTTATAGTTTTTCCTAGCTCCTCTTGGGATGGTTTCAGTGGCGGCTTGCATTATTGCCTTGCTTAGGCTTTCCACCATGGGTTTCATTTTGTTGTTTCGTGTGTTGATGGTTTCACACAGCCCATCTGTCAGGATTGCAAATCTGTCCCAGTCGGCTCGTTTGTAATTCCAACGTGGGAGCGGTTTTGTTTCCTGTGGGCCTACTTCCATATCGATGTCTAGCCTGATCGGCCTGTGGTCGCTACCTGCCAGTTGGTTTAGCACCTGGCGGTCTATTTTATGGTGTATGTCCTGTGTGGAGAAGGCCAAATCTGGAGTCGAGGTGGTATGCCATGTTCTTGAGTAGAAGCTAGGGCTATGCTCCGGCCTATTGATTAGGGAGAGATTTGTATCTATCTCCCAATCTTCCACTTCGTCACCTCTGCTGTCTGTGTCAGAGTATCCCCATCTCTCCGAGTGGCTGTTGAAATCTCCAACTACTATGCAGTTGGAGTCTCTGACCTCCCTACTCGAGAGCGATAGGTCTCTATTTGGTGGTCCGTACAGATTGAAAATGCGGAGCTTCGTCTCTTGAGCCATTATGTCAACTCCTACAATTTCTGCTTGTCCGGTGTGACTGACAGGTAACGCGCTACTAAGTATGCAGTTTCTGGTCAGTATCAGGACCCCTCCTTTGTGGCCTTCTCTATCGAGACGGAAGGTCTGGTATCCTCTGATTGAGAATTTATGATTATTGTTGAGGTGCGTTTCCTGGATACATGCCACGTCAATCTTACCTTCTTGCAGGTGATGTGTTAGGGAAAGTTTTTTGTTAATGACTCCCTCCGCATTCCACTGTAGTATTTTGAGGGTCTTGAGTTTTTGGTCAATAAAAGTTGCCCCATAGCCATGTGCCTTGACTCCACGACACATGGGTGGGTGACCACCAGTAGTCAAGGGTGGGCCCCTTCGAGGCGTGAGGCCCGGCACTATCGCTGCCTGGCGGGACTCCGCAGGATGAGCGCCATGCGTTTTTCTAATCGGTTGTACTGTCATCTTGCTGCGATTTACGTTGCACTGTTTTGTTAGGCTTGCGGCCCCGTGCATCCGATTTCAATAGGCGTTTCTGTAGGGATGCCCTCCTTAGCCTTTGGCTGTCCCCAGCCTATCTGCAAGGCAGCAGTTGTTTATGATCAGAGTTGTCTCTCTTATGGAAGTTGTCTTACCAGACTATCGAGTCTTCACTACTCGTGTCTATAGGGTGCGATGAAGATATGTGAGATGATATATGAGATATATGATATGGACTGGTTTACCCGGAAGAGAGGCAGTCCAGTGTGTCTGTACCCCAGGATCGTCACATCCTGCCAGAAACGTAGCATTTGCATGTGAGTGGGGTATCTCTTTCTCCCTTTATTTTCTTGGCTTCTATGCATAGATGGTACGCCTAGCATTCCCCGCCACCTGGGATGTTGACACAGTGGGGCAGGTGTGCAATGTCCGCTGGTCTGCATCTCTTCTGCGTCCAGCATGATAGCTATATGGCTGATAACGTACAGAGGTAGATATCGAAGCAGAAGTGCATTTAACCAGGGGACAAGCCTGGTGATGTCACAGAGATGTTGTTCGCCTAGTGTGCGGACAGATCTCATGGTCATTGGTTGAGTCTCGACAGTTCACAGTGAGGTGGCTGCTCTACTGTTTTCGACACCCCGACCAGGAACTAAGTCTTATGTTGGTGGTTTCGCACCCTATCGCCGTATAAGGTGAGTATCAAGCAGCTGTCCGCCCGCTTTGATCGGCGGACGGCAGAGACCTCTTTCTGCGGCTCTACCGGATAGGGCTGGGGCGCGAGCCCCAGGTACGAACATGTAGGAGCCTCCCATTGCAGTGGTGCTGAGATTTTGGGCGGGATTGCGGCTTACATGGGTTCGGCCGTAATCCCCCACATGGTAGCCTCGCGCCATTGGCTTAACAGCCTGGTACGTGAACCAAAGTGTCTGCGGCTCCTCTCGATATGAGCTGGTTTTCCGTAGCAACGCCTTGTCATTAGTAGGGCAAAACTGACCTGTCTTCAGATGGTCTATTTCCAGCACCCGTTCACTATTTGGCCAGACGAATTTATTGAGGGCTTTTGTTTGTCAATGACCAGGTATTTGAAATCTGCGGTTTCTGCGGGGTTAAACACGATTTCCGTAGCGTTCTTTCATTAGAGTGTTAGAGAGCTGACTTGTCTTCCGTGAGTCTAATACCAGCGTACGTTCATTATTAGACCCAACGGTAGTGCTCTCGATTTGTCAGTCGTTCTACAGTATTGGCGTGTTCAGTCAAATAAAGCCGCAGGCTCTACTCCTGGTGGTGCCCTTCCGTCAATTCCTTTAGCGAAACAATCAAGTTACTTAGATGGTAGCCTCAGATTTTCGAGGGTCTAATTCCAGCACCCGTTCCATATTAGACCCAACGAAAGTGCTCTCGGCATGTCAATCATGTCAGTGTTTGGTCGTGTTGAGTGAAATTAAGCCGCAGGCTCCACTCCTGGTGGTGCCCTTCCGTCAATTCCTTTAAGTTTCAGCTTTGCAACCATACTTCCCCCGGAACCCAAACACTTTGGTTTCCCGGAAGCTGCCCGCAGAGTCATCGAAGCAACTCTTGCGGATCGCTAGTCAGCATCGTTTATGGTCAGAACTACGACGGTATCTGATCGTCTTAGCGCCTCTGACTTTCGTTCTTGATTAATGAAAACATTCTTGACAAATGCTTTCGCAGTAGCTGGTCTTGCGGCGATCCAAGAATTTCACGTCTAACGCCGCAATACGAATGCCCCCGTTTGTCCCTGTTAATCATTACCTCCAGTTCCGAAAACCAACAAAATAGAACCGAGGTCCTATTCTAATGTAAAGTGATTAATAACAAGGAATTAGGAGTGATGTAAAGGGAATAATGATAGGGTAACTGTTTAATTTGAGTAATGGCTGCGCAGAAATATATTTGTAGCAATATAACCGCTCGACTCGGCCACCCACTCGTAAGTAGGAGTAAAAAGGAATTTTAGAAATAACAAGTAACACACAAATAAATAAACAAGTAACACACACATAAATAAACAAGAAAATAACAAGAATTAAACTTTAAAAACTTCACAAGAATTACAAGAAAACCATGGGAAGACAAAGAAAAACTTACAATCAATAATCAGATCAGAATGAGGAAGATTAATCCCAGAAATCAAACGGAATAAAAGTCCTCTCGGGGTGTGGGATACCGAATCTGTCCAGATTTGATCAGCGAGCGGTGATTCGATTTCTAATATCTGAAGGATGTCGACCATTTGACATTCATCGCAGAATTCAGGCAATATTTGGTGACCCGAATTGCTTATCAATTTTGGCGATGACATCCTCTGATGCAACAGTATGCTGGTCTCAGAAGATCTTTCGTTAACTCACGTCCTTCTTTAAACATCATTGTCCAGTTCTTCACTGTTGTCTTCGACACACTTTTGTCACCAAACACTGCCTGCATTCTGCTATGAACGTCAAGTGGTCGACATCCTGCCGATGTTAGAAACCGAATCACCGCTCGCTGATGAACTCTGGACAGATTCCGTACCACACCCGCCATGTTTTCCACGGCCTGTTGAGGAGGAGGACATGAGTCGGAGGATAATTACATTTTGCAAACTTGACGGCTGGTACGTGCTTGTTTAAACCAGAATTTACGTCATCGTGTGCATCGTACATATGTTCACTATGTGCATTTAGGTCCGGTTTCATTTGAACACGCGTCATATATATATATGAGGACCACTAACATCATCACATGCCATAATGCAACAGTGAGTTTACGTATGCGCTCATGACTGATCCCGCCAATTAGAGCCTGGAACAGTCTACGACACGTAGTCAGCTATTTTCTCTGAAATTTTCTCTGCTCTAGATTTCCTGATTGTGCGTCTATCCTGGGCTGCCTGGATTCAGAGACCCTCGCGGAATCCAACGCCGACTGTGGCTATACTCTTCTATGTTGAGCGATTTTGAGCCAGGTTCTCCTTGGTGTTACTGTCTATTTGACAGCACTTAAGGGAGTCCTTCAGACTGTCCTTGAAACGCTTGTTTGGACGTCCTTGTGATCATTCTCCTTCACTCAGTTCGCTCTAACGAGCCTCTTTGGAAGCCTATCGCTTGACATTCGGACAAGGTGACCAGCCCATTTCAATTGGAGTTTTTTACAGAAGTGCATGAATACTTTTCATGTTGGCTCTATATATATATAAATAAAACAATATGTCTGCACTATACCGCGGTCCAATCAGGGAGTAATAAATAGTAACACTGAAACCTGTCAGGTATAGTGTAAGAGACGACAAATGATGGTTGGAAATTGGTCGGGCTTCTACATCCTGTTGACAGCAGTTATCTACTTGAGAAGGCACCAACATAACTTCCATGGTAGAAGAAGAACGATTAAGTAAAGTCAAGCGAAGGAAGTGCAGATGGTTTGGTCAAGTAGGGAGTGTTACAGTCGCGTGATCAGACTGTCGGTGTGAATTTACCTCTTCGACATGCTTTGTCTTCTGTGTGCACCTGCTCAATTGTACTTTATTCCTGCAAGATCCAAGCGGCTTATGTTGAGTAGTTTCATGTGTTTGACTACTTGGTAGACTTTCTCACTAGAGGTACAAGTAATGGCACACGGGAAAAACTATAGAGATTAGAAGTGACAAACCTGATAAGAATAGAGATTATAAGTGACACACCTGATAAACATAGGGATTAGAAGTGACTCACGTGGTAAGCATATAGATTAGAAATGACACACCTAGTAAGCAAGCATATAGATTAGAAGTGACACACCTCAAAACTATAGAGCTTAGAGGCGAGTCATTTGATAAACATAGAGATTAGAGGTGGCACACCTGGTAAGCATAGAGATTAGAAATGACACACCTGGTAATAATAGCTATTAGAAGTGACATACCTGAAAACCATAGAGAATAGAAGTGACACACCTGAAAACCATAGAGATTAAAAGTGACACACCTGAAAACCATAGAGATTAGAAGTGACACACCTGAAAACAATAGAGATTAGAAATGACACACCTGATAAGCAAAGAGATTAGAAGTGACACACTTAACAGTGGAGGTTAACAGTGACATACCTGGGGGTTAACAGTGACACACCTGGAAGTTAACAGTGACACACATAACAGACTCACCTGCAGGTTAGCATGAACACATCTGACAGACTCACCTGGAGGTTAGCATGAACACATCTGACAGACTCACCTGGAGGTTAGCATAAATACATATGACAGACTCACCTGGATGTTAGCACCGACACACCTGACCGACTCACCTGGAAGTTAGCACCGACACACCTGGCAGACTCACCTGCAGGTTAGCACCAACACACCTGACAGACTCACCTGGAGGTTAGCATGAACACACCTGACAGACTCACCTGGAGGTTAGCACCGACACACCTGACAGACTCAATTGCAAGTTAGCACTGACACAACTGCCAGACTCGCATGAAGGTTAACACCCACGCACCTGGAATACTCACCTGGAGGTTAGCTTGATTGTGTGACAGAAACTCATCTCCGATCGGAGGAAAATGAAACCCTGGTCCAGAGCCTACACCCCACGATAGTCCACCAGCGCGACCTTCACCATCCTGTCCATAATCTCGTTTCTCTCGTCCGCTGTCTAACAACCGAACCTGTCAGTCAGTAATAATCAGATCATTCAAAATGTGTACAACGATAACATCAATGTACATAATACACTGTTATATTTGTAATATTGTGTAAATGGAGTACACATTGGAGTAACAAGTGATAGAGGGCGCTGCTTCTCGCGGCAGACAGAAGTACGTGATTCAATCACAATTATTCGAGTACTCGGGATCAAGATGCTGAGCAGCGCATGAGCTGCAGTGGTCAGCGACCATAGCTGACTGCTAGCGTCAGGGCCAGCGAACCAGAGCTGCCAAGACCCTTCTACACCTCTACGCGGTGATCCTGGATAACAGGCTGTAGCAAGGCTGACTGGCTAAGGAGAAGGGATCAAACTGGGAATGCTAACTCGGTACTAAAAAATGTTTGCTGAAGTCGGATGTGTTGGACCAAAAAGGAGCAAATATCGCAGTCAAGCTGTAAACTACGACACAACGCATTCCGTTCTCTGGACTACATTCTGCTACTTAAGCCCTTTCAGGGTTTGGTAGTGGGAGATTGAGAACGAACGAAGCCAAGCCCAAGCCATACGAGTACTCGAGTCCTTCATTCACCTGCTCACACCAATGTCAAGCATATGCCACTACTCCAGCAGGTCCCATTAAATGGAAGCCTTGTTTCCAAAAATGTACATTCACTCGCGTTTTCACTTCACTGGGAAGCTAGCTGAAGCTGGTCTGTTGGCAGGAAGCATGTATCCAAGCCTCTGAAGTGGCTTCTTCTTCTTCTTCTTCTTCTTCTTCTCCTTCTTCTTCTTATTCTTCTTCTTCTACTTCTTTTGCTTCTTCTTATTCTTCTACTTCGTAAGCTTGTTCTTCTGCGTTCGTTCTGAAAATAGCCGACAGACTCACACCAAGATTTGCAATGACCAACACGACAGACTCACCTGAAGTTTAGCAAGAACTAAAATGGCCAATCCACCTGATGTGAACTGACACCTCCAATACCTCATCCCTGACAGCAGTGTCAGCTGTGAAGTATCTTAAACTTAAGAATCCAGACACAATCTCATCTCTCCAACAACATTACCTTGCGTGCCCTCATAGCCAGTTTACACAGGATACTGGTTCTAGAAAGATGAGGGACAGGTAGCTCAACGGTTAGGATTCCCTTCTCATGGCCTAGGGTATACGAGTTCAAAGCCGCAGTAAACCAAATGTTCCTTTATATTGGGAATAAAATGAAAACCTAGCCGTACACTCCGCGGCGATTACGGGAGCAAGTGACCTTTATTTCTCCGCTGTAACGACCCTGCAATTGGAATTACGTCATTTGATATTTGGAATAATTATAAATTATACTAAAAATACAGACCTTAATGTCCACTTTCTTTTTATACACATAGCAGCGGCCAGCCTTCCCACTGCACTCAATCTTTTATACACATAGCAGCGATCAGCCTTCCCACTGCACTCAGTGCCTGCCCTGTGAGCGCCACACGAGAGACTGGACGGTGTCCATGATACAAAGTTCCCACACAGGATATTGTTGATCTTCTGCATAGTCCCGACAACGCTCGCCGAGATACATATAATTTGGGCACTCGGAAACAATGTGAACAAGACAACAGAAACGAAAGTAAAGTATAAGCCGAATCGAATTTGACCCCTTTGGTGACGAATCCAACTGAAAATAATGGAATTCGGTTAAACAGTCACCCCATCCATCGAAAGTATTAATAATCTAGTCTTTAACACGCCTAACCTTGCAACAAACAAAGATAAAAGAAACAACGGAGATGAAATCCCTGCGATGAATGCTTGGAGTAGCAACAGCGGATCGAATCAGAAACAAAGAAATGGGGGACAAGTAGGCACAACACCAGTGCTAGACTTCATTAAAAGACAGCAAACCAAATGGTTCCGCCACGCGACACGTCTGACACCAGATAGTATCCCCAGAAAGCAATGCTATACAGACACAATTGATACAGAGTCAAGGGCCATCCAGGCAAACAATGGACAGCAGAAACGACAGAAGCAGTTAAGCTCTCCTTGTACCAAGCACATACTAGGTGCAGGTCAAGAAACCTCCTATAACCTGACACGAAAAGCCACAAGCAGGAGTAAACGCGGATAGGAAGAAGAAGAAGCACCTTTGAATTATCAAATATAGAATTTCTTTCCCTATCCTCAACTGTTTTGTTCTGTTTAAAAGTATGGAGTAGACGTTTCGTACAGTATCTATGTATTGTCCGAAAAGGTGGGAGTCATGTTGAAATCTCAAAATCAAGAACTGATCGACATTCGTTCTGAATCAAATGTTGCTTTTTACCACGGAGATCTACAGATGCAAGAGCTGAAGTTTCCGTGTTGATAAGCCACAGCAAGATTCTTTGACGTTCTGTTTCAATTTTTGTGCATATTCAACATCCCCACGAGCCATCTTCTTTATATTTGTTGTCCTGGTTTCTTTGAGCCAGGAATTACTGACATCAAAAACACAAGGCGAAGCTCGTTACGGCCAAAATTAGAACTGCATAAAAACAGACACCGTCGCCTGATCATAGGATGAAACTTCACACGAAAATCAAGAAACGGAAAACCAAGTGAAAGAAAGAGAAAACGCACGCAGAGAAGAGAGTGATGGAGGGAGCAAGCAGAACATTATAAAGTGACGATAGATAAGGAATTTTGATCGAAGAAGACAATTTATTAGAACTATATGTGCAGGTAGAAATAAACGAAAAATGTAACGAAAAGAACTAATCCCTGCTGATTGGGTCTTAGATTTTGTTGAATATAATGACTTCTGTTATTCATTGTATGGTAAGACGCACTTGCTTGAGTTTGGTGATCTTCCCTGTTTAATAAGTTGCACTGATCATGTTATAAATGTACCAATCTTCATTGCGTGTTTTAAATATGTATCCAGTCTACTCAGATAATAATGGGCACTTGACATTTAGTTAGTGAATTAGGTGCGGCTAAAAAGGAACTGGTCACTTCACTTTACAAAAATCTGAGAGCTAGTACAATAAAATCTCTTATACTTTATACACGACGGAAGTGTCTTCTCTGAAATTATCACTATCGTTTAGTCCTTGCAGTTAAATCTAAGAGATATCAAACTGAATCAACGGGATCAAGATACTGAGCAGCACATGAGCTGCAGTGGTCAGCGACTCATAGCTGACTGCTAGCGTCAGGGTCAGCGAACCAAAGCTGCCAAGACCCTTCTACACTTCCACGCGCTGATCCTGGATAACAGGCTGCAGCAGGGCAGACTGGCTAAGGAGAAGGGATCGAAGAGGGAATGCTAACCCGGTACTCAAAAAATGCTTGTTGAAGTCGGATGTGATGGACCGAAAAGTGCAAATATCGCAGCCAAGCTGTAAACTATGACACAGCGCATTCCCTTCTCTGGACTACATTCTGCTACTTAAGCCCTTTCAGTGTTTGGTAGTTGGAGATTAAGAATGAACGAAGCCAAGCCAAGCCAAACTGAATCAACAACATGCAAAAACATGGTTGCTGACAGTAGCGGACATCAGGCGGTTGCTACGGACAGTACATCTATCGGTGACCAATGATTGGTAGCCGCTGAATATAAAGTGTATGTTAAACCTATGTATCACGGTAGCAAACCTTTTTCCTAATGTCACTTTTCATTGTCCTAAATCAGGTGAAGAGAAAATTAACTAGTTAGCAGGCATCAATTACTGTATTTTGTTATTGATTCTTGTTATGTATAGTTTAATACGGTTATTATAAAAGATGGACACTTTAACATCACGTGTCAAACTTCGGAATTATTCCAAGACTTGTAGCTAAATTGCGGCAAAGGCGTATTTTTCTAATCAATTAAAAGGATGATGGGAGAAATTGCAAAATCAAATCCACCAGTTCTGAAACGAAGTAAGGCCATTTTTGAAGGAAATGGGAATCCAGAAATTGAGTGGTCAGGTCGTACGAATTGTCCACCAGTAGGAAAAGTTAGCATAACGTGATTAGCAGTTATCAGCAGCCATGAAAGGTGGGCGGAGCTTAAGAAATATATAAAAAGAGATATTTCAGAGATTGAAGGGCAAACTTTGCAGAAACGCAGACCCAAAGTGATTGAAGAGTTTGATGCATTAAATCTACGAG
This sequence comes from Ariolimax columbianus, assembly GCA_036924085.1. Classification (NCBI taxonomy): domain Eukaryota; kingdom Metazoa; phylum Mollusca; class Gastropoda; order Stylommatophora; family Arionidae; genus Ariolimax; species Ariolimax columbianus. The sequence goes on along the minus strand of JAVGWX010000002.1, from coordinate 52,687,466 downwards.
TGGTCATTTTGTGAAGCCTGACAGACCTTACAGGTGGGAACATTAGTGAAGCTGAGATTTTGTACACAGTTTCATTTAACTGACACTGACTGACTAGTAAGTATCTGTGGAACGTTTGTGTCTCGTTGTGGTTGAAGCCTCGGTACCTTATGTCAAAAAAGGGTGTATACAATCCTTATGTCAAAAAGGGTGTATAAAATCCTTATGTCAAAAAAAGGTGTATACAATCCTAACATCAGAAAAAGACATGCAAGCCCTCGTGCAAGAGTTGATTGTAGAAACACTGGCCTCAGTGTCCTATTTAAGAAAACAGTGTTTAAAACACTTACGTCGAAAAAAAAGCGAGGGAAACCCTTGTCACAAAAGGTGTAGACCATTGCACGAATTCGAGGTTTCTATTCCCCAGGGAAACGGGACAGATGGATGCTGCCAGAACGTCAGAGATCAGACCCACTACAGAAGACGAGGAACAAGAATCAAGGACATAGTTAGAAATTAGATAGTGTTGTTAGGGAGAGGAATATATTATAATTGATCAAGAGATAACGAAATTGGTATAGATTACAAGGACAAGAACGTATTAGTTGCAAGCAGCCCCAGGGAATAGAGCTTTTGACATGATAGCTTAGTATTTGTGATAATGTGTTATTATCAAGTTATCCAAATAAACATTTTTGTTGATTGATTTTTGTGTGTGTGGAATAAATTTGTTTTCGAGTTGCATTTACGTTTGTTTGTGAGAGGGAAAGTAATTAGGGATAAGGCAGATAAGTCTGCTACATGTGTCTATAATAATTTGTCACAGTGACCAGGACATCATCGTGTTGTGATGAAGTTTCTTATGAAAGAAGGCGGGAAACCGGCAGAAATGTACAGAAGACTGCAATCACAATACAACGATGACATTCAGCACAGTCAGACATTTGAATGGTGTAAACTTATTAGAGACGGTCATATATTCAGGAATGATGATCCTGCTTTCTGATGATTCCTGCAAGATAACTGTCGACCTCATACGGCTCACCGCACTATGTGCATCTGCAGCAACTCGACTAGGAGATATTGCCACATCCACCTTACACACCTTACATCCTAGATCTCGATTCAATCGATTTCCACTTGTTTGGACCCCAAACAGAATTCATGGGAGGTCAGCATTTCCGCACTAATAACGAAGTGAAACAGGCTGTCATGGATTAGTGGAGATATACTGACAAATCTTTCCACGCTGTAGTTTTTCAAGCATTACTTAAGGCTGGGGTAAGTGCATAAACATTGCAGGAGATTATATCGAAAAATAAATTGCATTTTGACTACTGAAAATATTTGTCATTATAAACAATGTTCCGGTTTGACTAGAACGGTTCTCGAAACATATGTATGTGTTTGTATACATATACGTGTTTGGTATTCTTCTACAAACCTCGTGTGCCCGATATGTAGCAGATGTTTTCGTGCTCGCATTGGCCTGTTCAGCCACATGCGCACCCACACCTAACAGGGAAATCTCTGACAAGGATGATGTCGGCGGTCCTCATCGACAACGATGGACAGCTATTATTATTTCAAACGAACAGACTAACTGATGGGATGAATTTCATTGATACATTTAAGAGACAACAGACTATTTGCAAAGGCAAGAAAGATGTCACCAACAACAACAGGCGCTTGTGTGTATAGTTTTATGCATATTATTCGATACATCAAGCAAAAGGCCAATGGAAAGTGGCAACAGCAACGGTAAAAAGAAGTATATCGCAAGCACCCACTTCACACCAACTAGACACCGCCCCCGTCTCACCAATCAGATACTACGTACATCTCCCCAACTAGACACCACCCCCTTCTCACCCACTGGACACCACCCATTTCTCACCAACTAGACACCACCAACTTCTCACCAACTGGACACCACCCACTTCTCACCAATTAGACACCACCCACTTCATACCGCCTAGACACCACTCACCTCTCACCAACTAGACACCACTCACCTCTCACCAACTAGACACCACTCACCTCTCACCAACTAGACACCACTCACCTCTCACCAACTAGACACCACTCACCTCTCACCAACTAGACACCACTCACCTGTCACCAATTAGACACCACCCATTTCTCACTAATCAGACACTACCCACTTCTCACCAACTAGACACCACCCACGCCTTACCACCTAGACACCACCCACGTCTCACCACCTAGACACCACCCACGTCTCACCAATTAGACACCACCCACTTCATACCGCCTAGACACCACTCACCTCTCACCAGCTAGACACCACTCACCTCTCACCAACTAGACACCACTCACCTCTCACCAACTAGACACCACTCACCTGTCACCAATTAGACACCACCCACTTCTCACTAATCAGACACTACCCACTTCTCACCAACTAGACACCACCCACGCCTTACCACCTAGACACCACCCACGTCTCACCACCTAGACACCACCCACGTCTCACCAACTAGACACAACCCACATCTCACCACCTAGACACCACCCATGTCTCACCACCTAGACACCACCCACATCTCACCCCCTAGACACCACCCACGTCTCACCAACTAGACACCACCCACGTCTCACCAACTAGACACCACCCACTTCTCACCAAATACACACCACTCACCTCTCACCCACTGGACACCACCAACTTCTCACCAACTAGACACTACACAAAATAGTGATATCATTGACCTACCCAATCTCTGCTGAACGCTTGCAACTACGTATTAAATAACCTTCGATCCAGACAATGTGTAATAGACTATTACTACATCTTAACTTTAATATCATCAAATATAGACCACAGATACACCGAGTGTAATAGGGACCTGGAAGGGGAGCAAATCATAGTGATATAGTGTAATACGGACCAGGAAAGGGAGCAAATCATAGTGATATAGTGTAATAGTGACCCGGAACGGGAGCAAATCATAGTTATGTAGTGTAATAGTGACCCGGAACGGGAGCAAATCATAGTGATGTAGTGATCTTATAGACGTGTCGCGAAGAGCGACAAGGGAGGGTTGAGTATGGAGCTGTATGGCCTATTCTGCAAAAATAGCAATCCATAGTTTTATCTCACGATGATTGATAGACCAGTTTTAACTCACGATGATTGATAGACCAGTTTTAACTCATGATGATTGAAAGACCATTTTTTGTAATTGTTTGTTTGTTTTGTTTTGTTTTTGCGTTTGCCTTATTTCTCTTATCCCCAAGGCGGTGTGCGTTGCATTGTGGTTTTTATTTTGCACCTGTCGGCCCAGTGCACCCGACTTCAGCATGCATTTTATGTAAGGGTCTGCTTCCTCCTGCATTTTCTAAGGGTTTGCTTCCCCGGGGTAACGGCCGTTGCTGTGATGGGGATCGAACCCAGCACCTTCTGGTTGTGAGCCGTGCCACGTAACCACTAGGCCACGCCGTCCATTTCGAAAGACCAGTTTTAACTCACGATGATTGATAGACCAGTTTTAACTCACGATGATTGGCAGACCATAGTTTTAACTCACGATGATTGGCATACTTCAGGTGTAATTCACGATCATTGATACATCCGTTTGAACTCGCAATGATTTGTAGACTACAATTACACTGACAATGATTGGTAGACTTCAGTTGTAACTCACGATGATTGGTAGACCACAGTTGTAACTCACGATGATTGTTACACCACAGTTGTAACTCACGATGATTGTTAGAGTGCAGTTGTAACTCACGATGATTGTTAGACCACAGTTGTAACTCACGATGATTGTTAGAGCACAGTTGTAACTCACGATGATTGTTAGAGCACAGTTGTAACTCACGATTATTGGCAGAGTTCAGCTAGACCGCAATGATTGAGTCGATGATAAACATTCAACAAACAGATGTATCTTCAAATGACTTCCCTGCATACAAAAACACCAATCCAGACCACCTGATTTGAATAATAACAAATCAATATACGAGTAGAGATGTTTGCTGGTCTCCCTACCTACCCTCCCTGGATTCCATCGCTTCTTGGACTGACTACATACATTTGGTGGCCCATCCTTCTCCAGAATTTTGTCCCGTATGCACAGCACGCGAGCCATGAAACCAATCATAACCTGGGGATGGTGAGTAGACAGACATGAAAATACAAGAAAATATCTGACATATATAAACACTGTCGTATTTTGGTAGCTAGGCAAAAACAGTAGAGGAAGCCCAAGAAAGACATGGCTTTGGGGAATGAAGAAACTCTAGATGCACAGATTGGCTTTTCTTGGCTTGGCTTCGTTCGTTCTCAATCTCCCGCTACCAAACCCTGACACGGGCTTAAGTAGCAGAATGTAGTCCAGAGAACGGAATGCGTTGTGTCGTAGTTTACAGCTTGACTCTGATATTTCCACCTTTCGGTCCAACACATCCGACCTAAGCAATCATTTTTTGTGTGTTAGCATTCCCTCTTCGATTCCTTCTCCTTAGCCAGTCTGCTCTGTTGCAGCCTGTTATCCAGGATCACCGCGTGGAGGTGTAGAAGGGTCTTGGCAGCTCTGGTTCGCTGACGATAGCAGAGGTATGGGTCGCTGACCGCTGCAGCTCATGCGCTGCTCAGCATCTTGATCCCTCAGGCACAGATTGAAGTATCAACATCCACACGACAGAAGTATGCACTTTCTCGTGGCTTCTAACTTCACTTACGGACAGAGGACGAGTCCAACCTCCGCTCCATCTATTTTTAAATCACAAAATAAATGTTCCCGCCCAATTGTTATCTAAAGGGATGCAGTTCAAACCTATGCTTCATATTAGAGCGAAAAGGTGAATGATTGTAAATGATTGTGAAGGACTGTAAAAGATTTAAATAGCTGTAAATTATTTTAAATTATTGTAATGATTGTAAATTATTGTAATGATTGTAAATTATTGTAAATTATTGTAAATGACTGTAAATGATTGTAAATTATTGCAAACTTGCTTACTTTAAAAAGGATAGACTGGTAATTTCCCTTGCTATATTTTGGAGGGAAAAGCTGAATGGAATAATGGATGCATTATTAAAGAACAGCCCTAATGGTGTCTTTTAAGCAGGTTGTTAAAAGCGACAAAGAATGAGTTTTCAAGGGAGTTAGCAACCTTATCATGTAAAACAAATTGCAGCAGAGGCGTCTTGCATGAATGCATCTACAGATAGAGTACCTCATCAAAGATTATTTCGAAAGTTAAAATCACATGGAATAGGTGGCGAAGTTGCCAAATGGATTGAAAATTGGTTAACGGGAAGAAGGCAGAGGGTAGGCATAAATAAGGAGTACTCTGAGTGGAGTGAAGTGAAAAGTGGTGTGCCACAGGGCTCGGTTTTGGGACCAATTTTGTTCTTGATATATATAAATGATTTGGACATTGATATGAGATCCATGATTGCAAAATTTGCTGATGACACAAAACTATGCAGTAGTGTCTCATCTAAAGCGGAAGTGGATATATTGATGTCGGATTTAGGTACAATTCGAGAATGGTCTGTAAGCTGGCAAATGGAGTTTAATGTAGATAAATGTACAGTCATCCACATGGGTAGATCCAATATGGAACATAATTACAGAATGGGAGAAAACAATATTAGAAAGATAGATAAGGAAAGGGACCTAGGGGTTATAATAGATCATACAGGAAAGGTGAGTGAACAAGTTAAGGTAGCAGTGAAAAAGGCAAATGCAATGTTAGGTATGATAAAAAGAAACATTAAACATAGGAGCAAGGAAGTGATCGTCAAACTGTATAAAGCTTTAGTTAGACCTAGATTGGAGTACTGTGTACAGGTGTGGAGTCCTTATCATAGAGGGGATATAAACATGCTGGAAAGAACACACAAAAGAGCGACAAAGCTGATAGTGGGATTCCAGAATTACAGTTATGAGGAACGACTCAGAAAAACCGGCCTACAGTGTCTCGAAGAGAGAAGAATTCGTGGTGACTTAATACAGGTTTATAGGATGATCAGAGGAATCGATAAATTAGACTATAACAAGTTTTTTAAAATACAGCCACCTACAATAACACGAGGGCATAGCTACAAGCTGATTAAAGAGAGGTCCAGGTTAGATATTAGGAAATATTTTTTTAGTCAGAGAGTGGTGTCTGCTTGGAATGCATTGCCAGGGGAGGTAGTGGAGGCAGGGACAGTTAATGCATTTAAGAATAAACTGGATGCGCATAGATTTTAGAGCAAGGTGATGTAAATGTAACTGGTTGTATACAGACTCTGCAGGGTCTTCTAAACCAGTATAAAGATGTTAAGTTAAGTTAAGATGTGTTCTTATCCTTTCTAAGCAGCGTTGAGTGGAATAACATAAATTACTAAACCGTGGTAGTGACCGACACGCAGATGAAGCCAAGCATAGCACATACACCTGGAGGACCCCGGTCCACCTTTATCAGCAGGCCTGGGGTTTGAGGAAAGCTACTGCAAGCCCGCCACTTGACTCTCTTTTCAGGGCGTACAAAGATTAAACATACTCTTTTGAGGCATTCAACAAAAACAAATTCTTGTCGACAGAACAGATCACTCTAACCGTTCATAGCTTATTCGTTCTCTAAACTTTTTCTTTCCGAATGGAGAAAATTTAGAGTCAGAGTCTAGTGGTGCAATTTTCCACACTTTGAGAACCTTTGATAGAGGAGAGCATATAATTTACTGCCACGTTGTCTTTATGTGAGCTTACAACTATAATGCGACTTTCAGTTGAATAGCGAGGGGAGATGAAATGTCTTAGACTAAATTAATGTCCGCAATGTACCGATAGACTGTCGGTCAAAGTATGTATCTTTATTTGTTTGAATGACAATTTAAAGAAAGAGAATTCCCTAACGATTCGTTTTTTGTTCCAAGTGAAGCATAGGAGACTTATTATAGCTGAAACCTTTACACGAATCCTGTATCCGTCTATCTGTAGTGGCGGTTTCAGTAGCTAAGGTTTTACACGACAAGATTGCTAGCCTCAGGCGCAACACTTCATAGCATCCTTCTACGACATACTTTGAAGACTGCAGTGCTCCTGCAGTAATCGAGACACTGCATGTACCTGCATGTCCAGCCTCCTGGAAACAAGCATTTTTCTAGTGCTAGATTTGCCTGGATTACGCTCGTAGATCGAGAAAGCACGCCAAAGCTGACCTACATTTTGATTGCACTTAGTTGTGTAACATGTAGTCAAGAGGTTTTCGGGCACGCCTCTCAGTGATGAACGGAAACGGTGGGCGATCGAATCCCCCAAGTTTCAAGCGACTCCAGTCTCACGGGAGGTAAGACCAGAGTGTCTGTATCCTGAGTTACCTCTAATCGTCTGGACCAATAGTCTTACCACTGATACAAGGTAACTCAGGACAAGAGAGTGAGATTGATGATCAACGCATTAACTTCCTCACTATAATTAAAATACAGCGCACATCACATTATTAAAACAAATCCGTCTGATGTTGTGGCCATCATTGCTTGCGAGGGACAAGAACTTTATATATAGGGGTGAAACAGGTTAGTTTTCAACATCATTTAGTCTAATGGACAATATGAACCAGAATCTTTTTCTCAAGATGTGTCCGACCAGAAGCGTTTAGGAGATCCAGTAATGGTTATATAACTGTTTGGGAGAGTTAAGAGGTGATTGTGTGCAGAACCTGCAGCCAGAGCACAGTAATGTAGCTTTACACGTTTGAACAACCCCCTGACGGCAGGGATCACATACTATGCTACCACCTTACGCTCCTGTGAGCTAAAAACTTGAAGGCTTTACAGTTGCATGTCGAGATGAGAAGAACTATAAGAGATGGGGTAAGGCTCATGCTCACAATTTAATAATACTCTGAAGAAAAGGAAATCCACGGTAGAACCTTATATTAGAGATCTTCTAACTTGTTATGCCACACACACCATCTTCAGCATATTTCAGAATGTCAGTTCTCCCTCTTTCCATGATTGTCCGACTCGTAAAATACATTTGAAATAATATACAAACAAATATTGAAAATATTTGATTGTCTTCTACACATGCATTGACTTGGATTATTTATATAGTATTTGACAGCAATATAAAATGTTGACAGGTGTTAACACTTGAAAACAAAGTATGATGTGAAATATTAATAACCATACTCTACAGACTAAATAGAAGTTTTCATAGTGCTCCGTTGGAGTCTTTGTGTATGACACAGACAAGAATACCATTACTGCCCCACAAAAAGCATGTAGAAAGTGGCAACTGTATGACATGGCATAACACGGCCATGGCTAGGCAGTTTGTTAAGAGCAGCATGGCAGGCACCTAACATGCTGTGAGTCTACTCTGATCTAGTGTTTTAGTATATTATGATGGACGGCAACCAACGGTTAACCACTCTTCGGGGCACTTGCTCAAATGAAACAAAGTAATAAGCTGCTTGAGCCTAGCCCACTAAGCAGGAAATACTCCTCCGGGCTACATCCAGCTCATCCTGGAGCTGCAACTTGCACAAGGGCATCTGCTTCTGTAGAAGTACAGGTCGACTAAGAACTAAGAACTAAACTGAAGCGTAATTCTCCCCCTGAAACTATCAAACTATCCCCTGGTTAAAGACCTATGCATTCGATCTCTCAAACTATCCCATGGTTAAAGACATATGCATTAGATCTCTCAAATTATCCCATGGGTAAGTAAATCAGCATTAGATCTCTCAAATTATCCCATGGTTAAGGACCTATCCATTAGATATATCAAATTATCACACTGCTAAGGACCTCAGCATTAGATCTCTCAAATTACCCCCTGGTTAAGGTACTTAGCATTATATCTCTCAAATTATTTCACTGCCAAGGAGCTTGGCATTAGATCTCTCAAATTATCCTACTGCTAGGGACCTCAGCATTAGATCTCTCAAATGATCCTACTGATAAGGACCTCAGCAATAGATCACTCAAATTACCCCCTTGTTAAGGACCTCAGCAATAGATCTCTCAAATTATCCCACTGCTAAGGACCTCAGCATTAGATCTCTCATACTGTCCCACTGCTAGGGACTTCAGCATTAGATCTCTCAAATTACCCCCTGGTTAAGGACCTATCCATTAGATCTCTCAAATTATCCCACTGCTAAGGAACACTGTGTTTGATCTATGGTGATAGATAATTCCTCAAACATTTTTATGATCTGAGTTTAGATTTTCTCCATATTCTTTCCAGGATTGTGTTTTCACGTCTTGAATTGCCCTCTTTGTGTCTTTCTTACCAATTTAAATTCAGTATAGTCTGTCACTGATTTGCTCTAAGCCCATATTTTGTATTTGTTCTTTTTTTCTTTAATTGATGTGTTTAGTTCGACATTTCACCATTCTGTAAAATTTGGTGTATAGCCTCTTGCCTTTACAGTTTTGCGTGTTGTTCTCGTTGCTTCTGTGAGAGGACACTTGCAATAGTACTTGTCCATAAACTTTGAATTAGCAGCTAAAAACGCTAAGCTTACAGGCTTAGTTCTTCAACAAAGCTCTAAAAGTTAGTCCAGACTTTGACTAGAGTTATGCGATTAGACAAAGTAATGAGATCAAATTTGGCGAGATGTTGATGAGGTAATAAGGAAAGGTGATATTAGGTGGTGATAAGAAGTGAAATGTGTTGAGAAAAATGTGAGATGAGTCGGTGACAATGGTTAAATGTGATGAGAAGCGTGAGGTGAGGTGAGGTGGCGAGTAAAGGTGAGGTGGGGTGCTGAGAAAGATAAAGCTGAAGTGGTGGGGAAAAAGTGAGAAAAGGTAGTGAAACAAACAGGTAAGAAGATGTGAGATAAGGAGTTGGCAAAGGTGAGATGAGGGGATGTAAAAGGTGAAATGAGGCGATCAGACGAAATGAGATGGTGAGAAATGGTGAAATTAGGAGGCGAACGAAAGGAAAAGATGAGATAGGTAAAAAATAAAGGTGAAATGAAGTCATGAGATGATATGAGGTAGTGAGGAAAGGTGAAATGAGGTGAAGAGATGATATGAGGTAGTGAGGAAAGGTGAAATGAGCTGATGAGATGATATGAGGTAGTGAGGAAAGGTTAAATGAGGTGATGAGATTATATGAGGTGGTGAAGAAACGTGAAATGAGGTGATGAAATGATATGAGGTAGTGAGAAAAGGTGAAATGAGGTGATGAGAATATATCAGGTAGTGAGGAAATGTGAAATGAGGTGATGAGATGATATGAGGAGGTGAGGAAAGGTGAAATGAGGTGATGAGATGATATGAGGTAGTGAGGAAAGGTGAAATGAGGTGATGAGATGATATGAGGTTGTGAGGAAAGGTGAAATGAGGTGCTGAGATGATATGAGGCGGTGAGGAAAGGTCAAATGAGGTGATGAGATGAAATGAGGTTGTGAGGAAAGGTGAAATGAGGTGATGAGATGATATGAGGCGGTGAGGAAAGGTGAAATGAGATGATGAGATGATATGAGGTTGTGAGGAAAGGTGAAATGAGGTATACTCACCAGCCTCAAACATTTGGGCACACGGTTGATCCTGACCCCCCGGAAGTGCATGTTAGCTACCACACAGGCTAGGATCTCAGACATGGTGATCATAATCATGTTCATGCAGAAGTAGGCGCCTGAGAGGAGGGAGGAGGGTGGGACATAGTTGAGTGCGAGGAAGGAGAAGGGTGTGATATAATATTTGGTAGTCGGAGATGGACGAAACATGGGATACAATATATGGGAGTAGGAGATGTGAGAAAGATGGGATACAATATATGGGAGTGAAAGATGGGAGGACGATGTGATACAATATATGGGAGTGGTAGATGTGAGAAAGATGGGATACAATATATGGGAGTGAAAGATGGGAGGACGATGTGATACAATATATCGGAGTGGGAGATGAACGGAAGATATGATACAATATATGGTAGTGGGAGATGGACGGAATATGTGATACAATATATAAAACACGAATGGAAGTGTGCTACAACTTTAGGGGAACTAAGACAGAGAAATATTTTAAAAGTAAGAACAGAAGGAAAGAACAAACGAGCAATAGACGATATGCGAGACACAATAGAAGGAAAGCACAAAAAAGGTGAAAGCTAGAGAAAGAATACATGCAGAAACAGAAAGCACAATGAGACTGGAGATTATGAAAACTGGGATGAAAGAGGAGAGAGAGAAGAGAGAGAGAGAGAGAGAGAGAGAGAGAGAGAGAGAGAGAGAGAGAGGGAGGGAGAGAGAAAGAAAAACGAAAGAGAACAAAAGACTGAAGAGAAATAGGTTAGATACAGAAGGAAGATTGAACAATTCAGGTATAGAATACACGAGAACTATCCTATCAGATGGGAAGAATACACGAAAACTTATCTATCAGAGGGGAAGAATACACGAAAACTTACCTATCAGAGCAATAGAATGCACGTGAACTTCCCTGTCAGAGGGATAGAATACACGAGAACCTCCCTGTCAGAGGGGTAGAATACACGAGAATTTCCCTGTCGGGGGGATAAAATACACGAGAACTTCCCTTTAAGATACCCGAGGACTCATGTATAAGAGGTATAGAATGAACCAGAATGATCTATGTTCGTTTCCCTCCGTTCACTCCAGACGGAGTATACAGTTAACCTACTTTTAGAAGCATACGTCAAAGCACTATTGCAGTGGTGGATTATTTAGCAGGTTTGAATGTTAGCCAAAGCACATATGTATTTTTGGTGCTCATTACAACATGCATGGAAAAGTAGTGGGCCTATTCTTTCCTCCCCAGATAGGAGATCCATAATCGACTTCGAGAGAACTCACATATTAGAGTTATAGAATACACGCGATCTCACCTATGAGCGGTATGGTTGCTGCAGCTTTTGGTGTGGATTCTATATAAAACATGAGATCTCACCTTTGAGCGGAATGGTTGCTGCAGCATTTGGTGTGGATTCTATATAAAACATGAGATCTCACCTATGAGCGGAATGGTTGCTGCAGCATTTGGTGTGGATTCTATATAAAACATGAGATCTCACCTATGAGCGGAATGGTTGCTGCAGCATTTGGTGTGGATTCTATATAAAACATGAGATCTCACCTATGAGCGGAATGGTTGCTGCAGCATTTGGTGTGGATTCTATATAAAACATGAGATCTCACCTTTGAGCGGAATGGTTGCTGCAGCATTTGGTGTGGATTCTATATAAAACATGAGATCTCACCTATTAGCGGAATGGTTGCTGCAGCATTTGGTGTGGATTCTATATAAAACATGAGATCTCACCTATTAGCGGAATGGTTGCTGCAGCATTTGGCGTGGATTCTATATAAAACATGAGATCTCACCTATGAGCGGAATGGTTGCTGCAGCATTTGGCGTGGATTCTATATAAAACATGAGATCTCACCTATTAGCGGTATGGTTGCTGCAGCTTTTGGCGTGGATTCTGCCAGGAGGAGCAGCAACACGAAAAATGCCAGAAAAATGTTGATGCCTGGAAGTTGGAACAAGTGAACAATTAAAGCCAACTAGCGAAACTGATATTTGTTAAAGACACTCAGCAAAATTATGTAATATATTTTAGCACTAAGTAGGTATATCAGTGAGTGAGACGACCAGTCACTCAATCAATCGATCACTTAACAAATGAGGGAACTATTCAGGCGGAGAGTATTTTTTGAAAGTCGACTAGTCTAGTGATATATTATATTTTGAGCACACCAACATAATCGTCAACATTTTCGTGTAGCAGACGGTCTTCTTTTAGTAGGCATGCGTAGGACAACAACAATCTTTTTATTTGCGATTTTTCCGCTTTTTTCAAGAGATTATCACAAAGATTCATGAAACGTCTCAGCACCTTGGATTCACTCTGTTTCCTCAAATGTCTTCACATCTGCGAATTTGGGACTTCCATATGTCTCGGTCCGCCATTTGGTCGGTCTGTCATTTCCCAGTCGGCAGCGCAATCTGTCGTCTCACAGATGTCTTTATATCTCTGCTCATGTCTTGACCATGTTGTCTTGGTAATGTTGTCTTGATCGTGTTGTCTTGGTCATGTTGTCTTGGTCATGTTGTCTTGGTCGTGTTGTCTTAGTCATGTTGCCTTGGCCGTGTTGTCTTGGTCATGTTGTCTTGGCCATGTTGTCTTGGTCATGTTGTCTTGGTCGTGTTGTCTTGGTCATGTTGTCTTGGTCATGTTGTCTTGGTCATGTTGTCTTGGTCATGTTGCCTTGGCCGTGTTGTCTTGGTCATGTTGTCTTGGTCATGTTGTCTTGGTCATGTTGTCTTTGTTGTGTTGTCTTGGTCATGTTGTCTTGGTCGTGTTGTCTTGGTCCTGTTGTCTTGGTCATGTTGTCTTGGTCGTGTTGTCTTGGTCGTGTTGTCTTGGCCGTATTGTCTTGGCTATGTTGTCTTGGTCATGTTGTCTTGGTCGTGTCGTTTGTGTCGTGTTGTCTTGGCCATGTTGTCTTGATCATGTTGTTTTGTCATGTTGTCTTGATCGTGTTGTCGTGGTCATGTTGTCTTGGTTGTGTTGTCTTGGTCGTATTGTCTTAGTCATGTTGTCTTGGTCATGTTGTTTTGGACATGTTTTTTTGGTCATTTTGTCTTGGTCGTGTTGTCGTGGTCATGTTGTCTTGGTCGTATTGTCTTGGGATCTTTGCATAGCACGTCATACGGCACCTGTTTGGATATGCGATCCATTCAGCTGATATTTCATAACCAAAGTAATCATCCACTGTTAAATATTCTAAAAATGGACGGCAACGTTACCCATTCCAGTACCTCGATGCTCTGTAAATGTATTTGGTCACATCAGCTGATGTTTACAATTCTAAGGGAGCAGCATTGATGACACGTACAACTTCTTATCTCAAATCTTGCCTAGGTTCTCCGCGCTTCCGAAACAGACACATTTGGTTTGTGGTTTGCAGTGTCAACTTCAAGATGTTACGTGCTCTCTTGGAGAGTCTTCCATGCATGCTGGCTGCATGGTCTTTACTTTTACTTATTTCTTCGTCTAGGGAGAGAGTAAATGAAATGGATCAGGTAGCTGAACTTTTGGGCTAATGAAAGAGGTTTGTCTTTCTGAGCAATATTCACCGCGTGGAAGTGTCTTGTACCAAGACCCCTCTTTTTGTGACAGTTATTGATAGAGAGAACAGATCACGTGCCATTGTTATGCTGTCAATAAAGGATTGCACTGTGACCTCACTATGGGACACAAGGGTGGCTATCGCCAGTGAAGAAAAGCTACCTGAGTAGAACACATGGGAATTGTTTGCGCTTTTAGGGGCGCCAAGTTGAAGAGTGAGCCTTCGGATCACGTACGGATTTACACATCACCGTTACTTCTCAGAAGGCAAACCCGAGTAGTATGGCCAAGAAAACGGCTAAGAAAGTGGGAGCAAGGACACATACTTATTTAACTAGCTCCTATCTCCCCGGGGCGATCTCTCACATTTGATAGTCGGACTTCTATCTCTCCGGAGCGATCTCTCACGTTTGATAGTCGGACTTCTATCTCCCCGGGGCGATCTCTCACGTTTGATAGTCGGACTTCTATCTCCCCGGGGTGATCTCTCACGTTTGATAGTCGGACTTCTATCTCCCCGGAGCGATCTCTCACGTTTGATAGTCGGACTTCTATCTCCCCGGGGCGATCTCTCACGTTTGATAGTCGGACTTCTATCTGCGACGTTCAGTCCCTTACTCCATTATCGTCATTGTCTGTTTATTCTTATTAACTCTATCCATTGTCTGTGACCAGACTATCGGCAAGGCAGCAAGTATTTTGAAACATCTTTCCTCACGCTACATGATCTACCACTTATGACTTACTGACGTCATCTATCAAGATTATTCCGGTTTTTAGGTGCCAGAGACTCGCATTTGCTTGCGTTTCCTGTTAGTAGCAGCTATCCCACAACGAGACAAAATACTGGACTGTTCCTAGAACACTGAGATACGGGTATTCAATCAGGCAATTCAGTACCTGATGCCAGGTAGATAAAAGCTATATTTATGTTAGTCCTACAAATTGATCTGGTCGGCATTATAAGCTGTCGGAACAGTTCTTCCAAGGTTTGACTTTTAAACTTTTATTTTGACAATTAGTAGAACTATTGTTGGTGGTTCATTTACTGTGGCTCACTAGGCAAAAGAAAGGTACGAAAGTGACTTTTCAAGCCTTCCATATTTTCCTTGTTGACATTCAGGCCATCCCAGAAATATAAGGCATGCACTATGATTAGCGTGGGGATAGAGCAGTCGCTTTTGGTGGCAAAGATGCCAAGTTCAACCCCCGTTACTGGCAAATCTAGTCGACCCAGCTGTAAATGGGTACCTGGCTGATGACTAAGGAAGGAAAAAGGTATAGATGAAGGAAACTGCACACCCCCACCTTATGGAATTGTGGCTTAGTACAATACTTCAATAACATTTCATCCCCGATGGCAGTGTCTGCTATGGGACAGCATTTTTGTTACTGTGCTGTTGTTGGTACTAAGCTGTCATTGCGGGAGGTCTCGCTACGCTGTGCTGCCCATCATATCCCTTAAGAGGTATGTCCACATTTCGCAGACTGCATGTTACCTATGGCAGTTAGAATTGAGAGTTTATCTTCAAATCTACATCGGGTTATGATAGCAGTTTGGACCCCAAAAATATTAGAGTTAATAATGATTTGATGAACGAGAACTCACCCTTTCTGACATAGGAACATTAGAGTTAATAGTGATTTGAAGAACGAAAACACCCATTCTGACGTAGGAACATTAGTGTTAATAGTGATTTGTGGAACGAGAACTCACCCATTCTGACGTAGGAACATTAGTTAACGGGGATTTGAAGAACGAGAACTTGCCCATTCCGACGAGTGAACATTAGAGTCAATTGTGATTTGTGGAACGAGCTCATCTATTATGACGGAGGAACATTAGAGTTAATAGTGATTTGAAGAACGAAAACTCACGCATCCTGTCCTCATCAATATTAGAGTTGACAGTGATTTACGGAAGGAGTACTCACCCAACGTCAGCTTGGCCGGAGACTCGGGTGGCACCCAGAAAATGACAGTCGTCAGCAGGGAAAGTAGAGCGCATGGCATGATCAGGATGAAAGTGTAGAAGGCCACACGCCGTCGCAGACGAAGCTTGAACTTGAGGTCAGGGTACGGTTCAGGGCAGCACGTATACTTTTTGATGTTCCTTAAGCCTGGACAGATGAGAGACAAGGGTCGTTCTTAGTTCTATATTTGTTGGGAAAGAGGAGATGCAGAGTCGTTCTTAGTTCTGTGTTTGGGAAAAGTGAGAGACGGAGTCGTTCTTAGCTCTATGTTTGTTTGGGAAAGGTGAGAGGCAGATTTGGTTCTTAGTTCTATGTTTGGGAAAGGTGAGAGACAGAGCCGTTCTTAGTTCTATGTTTGTTTGGGAAAAGTGAGTGACGGAGTCGTTATTTTAGGACAGGTGGGAGGCAGAGTCGTTCTTAATTTTATGTTTTTTGGGAAAGGTGAGTCGTTTGGAAAAGGTGAGAGACAAAGTCGTTCTTAGTTGTATCTTTAGGAAAGGTGAGAGACAAAGTCGTTCTTAGTTCTTTCTTTGGGAAAGGTGAGAGACAGAGTCACCCTTAGTTGTATCTTTGGGAAAGGTGAGAGACATGGTGGTTCTTAGGGAAAGATGGGAGACAGAGTAGTTCTTAGTTATATGTTTGTTTGGGAAAGGTGAAAGACAGAGTCATTATTGGTTCTATGTGTGTTTGTAAAGGTGATAGGCAGAGTCATTGTTAGTTCTATGTTTGTTTGAGAAAGGTGAGAGACAGTCGTTCTTAATTCTATGTTTGTTTGAGAAAGGTGAGAGACAGTCGTTCTTAATTCTATGTTTGTTTGAGAAAGTTTGATAGATGAAGGCAATAAACATTTTTAAAACGATCAATAACGCACTATCTGCTATGAGATGATTCACCGTGACAACAAAGTTGATGTCCTTTTTCTTTGTCTTGGAATTGATGTATATAAATGATCATGGAATTAATGTATATGAATGTTCATGAAATTGATTATATAAATGATCATGAAATTGATGTATATAAATGATCATGGAATTGATGTATGTAAATGGTAATGGGATTGATTTATATAAATGATCATGGGATTGATGTATATAAATGATTATGAAATTGATGTATATGAATGTTCATGAAATTGATGTATATAAATGATCATGAAATTGATGAATATAAATGATCATGGAATTGATGTATGTAAATGGTTATGGGATTGATTTATATAAATGATCATGGGATTGATGAATATAAATGATTATGAAATTGATGTATATGAATGTTCATGAAATTGATTTATATAAATGATCATGGAATTGATGTATATAAATGATCATACCTACCTCAATATGTCAAAATATAGTTCTTTTATATTGTTAAAACAATATGTGTATTTTTCTATTTTGAGTGTTTTTCACAAACTATAATTTTTAAAGCAAGCTACATTTTAATTTGTACACTCACAGCAGCGTGAAATGAGTCAATCTAAAACTAATTAGTCCGCAGAATGTTTTTTACTAATTTAATTCGACAATTACAACGTTAATCAATTATCACATTGCTGAGATCAGCTTATGTGATTTCTTTGAAATGAGGAATAAAGATTGCTTGCTTCTACATTCTCGCGCAATGTGCAGGCAAGGTTTTTAAATTGCCCATGATATATAAAAGCCACGCTTACATAGATTTGAATCCATGTTCCCAGATCAATTTCAAAATCTGCCGGTTTCTTGTTCTGCTAGGTACACCAACAACGACAGGAAATAAAGCAACAAAGAAGTCAGGTCACTTACTGAATAATGAAAACTCTCGTGGAGGTTTAAAGATGATGAAATAATCTGTGACACGTAATCCCAATGTTGGCGCATGCATATCTAAATCGAGTTGCTACCGTCACGTATCACTTGAGTTAACATAGACAAATCTTACTTGAGTTAACATATACTAATCTCACTTGAGTTAACATAGACAAATCTTACTTGAATTATCAAAGACAAATCTCACTTGAGTTATCATAGACAAATTTTACTTGAATTATCAAAGACAAATCTCACGAGTTATCATAGACAAATCTTACTTGAATTATCAAATACAAATCTCACTTGAGTTAACATAGACAAATCTCACTTGAGTTAACATAGACAAATCTCACTTGAGTTAACATAGATAAATCTCAATTGAGTTAACATATACAAATCTCACTTGAGTTAACATAGACAAATCTCACTTGAGTTAATATAGACAAATCTCACTTGAGTTAACATAGACATATCTCACTTGAGTTAACATACACAAATCTCACTTGAGTTACATAGACACATCTCAATTAACATAGACAAATCTCACTTGAGTTATCATAGACAAATCTCACTTGAGTTATCATAGACAAATCTTACTTGAGTTATCATAGACAAATCTGACGAGTTATCATAGACAAATATCACTTGAGTTATCATAGACAAATCTCACTTGAGTTATTATAGACAAATCTCACTTGAGTTATCATAGACAAATCTCACTTGAGTTATCATAGACAAATCTCACTTGCGTTAAACATAAAACAATCTCACTTGAGTTATCATAGACACATATAGCTTGAGTTATCACCGGAACGTCTCGCTGGATTTATCATAGACATGTTATCATGGACCCGTTTCACCCGAGGTACAGTAAACACATCTCGTCTGAATTATTATATAGAAATCTCACCCGTGTTATAAAATTATATCTTACCCGAGTTCTCAATGATATCCCATTCGTTATTCCTGATGTAGGAACCCATTTCAAACATTTCTCGATCTGATGATAAGAGTGTTATACATTACTCATTGAGAGATGTAGATACCACAGCAATGTAGAGAGAAGTAGATAAAACAACAATGTAGAGAAGTGTAAATACAGCAACAATGTAGAGAGAAGTAGATAAAACAACAATGTAGAGAGAAGTAGATAAAACACCAGTGTAGAGAGAAGTAGATACAACAACAATGTAGAGAGAAGTAAATACAGCAACAATGTAGAGAGAAGTAGATAAAACAACAATGTAGAGAAAAGTAGATAAAACAACAGTGTAGAGAGAAGTAGATAAAACAACAATGTAGAGAGAAGTAGATAAAACAAGAGTGTAGAGAGAAGTAGATAAAACAACAATGTAGAGAGAAGTAGATAAAACAAGAGTGTAGAGAGAAGTAGATACAACAACAATGTAGAGAGAAGTAGATTAAACAACAATATATAAAAGAGAGAACTGGACAACAAATATTGAAAACAACGATCTGGACTGTAAATTAAACACAATAAAAGAGAGTTGGACAAGACGATAATATATGAAAGAGCGAGTTGGACAGAACTACAACATATAAAAGAAAGAATTGGATAAGACGACAGCATATATAAGAAAGAGTTGGACAAAATGACAACAAATGAAAGAAATAGTTGGACAAAATCGCATTACCAAACAGAAGGACACCTGTAGCTGAAGTTTAATCGCCATTTACGATAGCTTGAATGGTTACCAGTAGCCCTATTCTTCATTCCCTGAGCACCACTAGAATGGTAAAGGCCTTACTTGCTTTAAAGTGGATATCCAGCTGAAAGCCGTTGTAGGTCCAAGAGCCGAACTTTAGGATGCAGATCTGTTCATCCAGAGGAAAATAAAGAGTGTCAAATGCGCATGAGCTTCGGAGTATGGCCTGAGGCATCCAGAGGACGGAACCATTGGAGTCGACAACAACTAGGGCGTTTCGCTGTTCTTTCAACCTGTCGTCAGCGCTGGAAGAGGGAACATGACGTTAGGATAGGCATGAGGCATCAACAATCAGTTTAGTGTGCGGACGTTCGAGCGTGCATACATGGGCTTGACGTGTGTATGTGGATGTTAGTGTGTGTATGTGGGCGTTGGGGTGTGAATCTGGGCGTTAGTGTGTGTATGTGGGTGTTAGTGTATGTATGTGGGTGTTAGTGTATATTTGGGTACGTTTATGTTTGTATGTGGGTGTTAGTATGTGTGTGCGAAAGTTAATGTGTGTTTGTGGGTGTTAATGTATATATGTGAACGTCAGCGTGTGTATGTGGGTGCTGGTGTGTGTTAATGTGTGTCGGCCTTTTGTATGATGTTCGTGTGTGGATATGGGTGTTTGTGTTAGTTTATGTGTGCGTGTGGACGTGAACGTGTGGGCGTATGTGTGGGCGTGTGCGTGTGGGCGTTTGCGTGTCTGTGTGGGCGTGTGCGTGTGGACGTGTATGTGTGGGCCTGTCTGTGTAGGCGTGTACGTGTGGGCGTGTCTGTGTGGGCGTGTCTGTGTGGGCGTGTGCGTGTGCGTGTTGGCGTTGTTGTATGTTAGCGTGTGTGAGAGTGTTGGTGTGTAGACGCCAGTGTGTGTAGCGTGTGGGTATGACGTGTGTATGTAAGTGTCAGTGTTTGTTAATGTGTGTGTGGACATTTGTGTGTGGACGTTAGTGTGTTTTATCGTGTGTAGGAGGGTGTGTTTGAGACATTGTGTTAGCGTATGTATGCGAGTCTATGTGTGAGTGTGTGTGCTCGACCGTGAATGTATGTGTGTTTTTCTAACGTGTTTATGTGAAGCGTGAACATGTGTGTGATGTATATGCGAACACGAATGTGTTTAAACATTATGTGATACTGCCCGTATGGGTACACCTGCACGTGTGTGACTGTATGTGTACCCCTGAGTGTGTACATGCACGTGTGCGACTGTACGTGTACCCCTGAGTGTGTACATGCACGTGTGCGACTGTATGTGTACCCATGAGTGTGTACATGCGCGTGTGTGACTGTATGTGTACCCCTGAGTGTGTACATGC
Organism: Ariolimax columbianus; assembly: GCA_036924085.1. Taxonomy (NCBI): domain Eukaryota; kingdom Metazoa; phylum Mollusca; class Gastropoda; order Stylommatophora; family Arionidae; genus Ariolimax; species Ariolimax columbianus. Next base: position 52,666,618 of record JAVGWX010000002.1, on the reverse strand, counting down.
ACGTGTGTGACTGTGTATATACACCTGAGTGTGTACATGCACATGTGCGACTGTATGTGTACCCCTGAGTGTGTACATGCACGTGTACAACTATATGTGTACCCCTGAGTGTGTACATGCACGTGTGCGACTGTATGTGTACCCCTGAGTGTGTACATGCACGTGTGCGACTTTATGTGTACTTATGAGTGTGTACATGCACGTGTGCGACTGTATGTGTACCCCTAAGTGTGTACATGCACGTATGCGACTGTATGTGTACCCCTGAGTGTGTACGGTAGTCTTGCAGACATGCAATTTGTGTTTTGCTTTATTTCTGAATCGTAAGCTATAAATGCATGTACTAACTCTGTCTATACATTTACTTATATGTGTGTGTGTGTGTGTATGTCTGTACATAGAATACTTGGAATCCTGGTATTTTAACAGATATTTATACCTGCTACCAGGTAGCCGAAGGTTAACAATTATGTAATGCTTTCTTTCTGCGGCTTACTAGGCCTGAGGAGAAGATTGCATATTGGGTAGGATTTTCAGTGCTTTTTATAAATTTCTCCGAACAGTGGCTAACTTCCTACCGTTACAGATTGTCAATTGTCATGGGTTCGTTTATGTGAGAAGATCGTACACGGAATCTCCGCGCTTTTCGTCGATCTTCAAAATGACTAGACGCTGGTCTCGCCTTCCCTGAGACCAGGACGCACATGACACTTGTGGAATTTGAAACCCAACAGTTTCGCACGTCCGTCTCTTCTGAGGCAAGCTCCTCTACCTAACGGTTTATAGCGTCCCGTATACACAAACACACACACACACACACACATATACACACTCTCACGCATACGCAAGATACACAATTTATTAGATAAAACCACAATATAGAGTGAAGTAGATAAAACACAAATATAGAGATAAGTAAATACAGCATCAATATAGAGAGAAGTAGGTAAAATAGCAATATAGACAAGATACGTGTGATGTATTTTATACGCTTGGCAGAAATATAAAAAGCATTTTTTGAGACACATTTCATTTAAGATTTCTGACAATTATAAATTGACCGGAAACTCCACTCTTAAAACACTGACCCAGGCTGGCCTGTGTCCTGAGAGGTCAGGAAGCCCAACACTCTGGGCGGGGAAAGAAATGAGTAGGCCCTCTAATGACCGTCTTTCTCGCTTGCGTATTGCTTCGCGTGTTAAAGAGATTTAAGAAGTGTCTCAGCTGGTGAGAACAACGATCCCAGATAATCTAAGTTTATGTGAGCGGAAGATTGCCATGTTGCAGTATTAAAAAGTGCATGCGTAACTCGCTGATGGAATTAATCCAGGAAACTCAATTTGCAGTCAGAACGACAGACGCCATCTCCCCATTTTTACATCATTCGTCTATTTACGTGAAGGACAACGGCGATAACTCTGGAGATGTAAAACATGGTTGCCCATAATTAAGACTCCAGTGTTTTCCCGCAACAAAATCTTTACCCGCTATCACGCTTCGTAGACAAAAACAAATCTCCCTTCTTTGCCTAAGAACGTTCTAAGACCACGTCCATGGCCTCTAGATATCTAAAATAAGTGAATGCCCAGCGGAACTATACTTTAGACCTCTGAACATATTTATGAGAAACCCAAAACTCATAATGATTTGCAAGATCTTGTCAGGGGAGCAGAACTGAGAAATAAACTGCCGTTGGCTGCCACAAAGACCAAATAATGGGCTGTGGACTTCTATATGGCAATGGACCTGCAGATCCAGCGCCACCAATCAAATTGAGTTCAGAATTAGATTAATCTGTTCACTGTTTCTCAACATTGAGAAGATCCAAAGATGTCTTAATGATGTTAGTTTGCTAAAACTTGACAAAATCGAGCACATCTCTTAAGATACCTCGTGTTTTGGGCCGTATTGCCATCTCGCTCTCCTTGCATCACGTCACAAACATGTTTAACCTTACCAACACACCTCCCCTCCCCCCCACCCCGGCTCCCTCTCCTCCCCCACCCCCACCCCATCCAGCCATGACTTTTTAAAAAAATGGTCGCTAATGTGGAACATTAAGGGGATGGAGAGAAAGAGAAGGGGAGGAAGACGTTATTTGTTCATGTTTTTATGTGCTCGTAATGACCAGTAGAAGAAGTTGTCTGGCTAGAAGGGAAAGTGCTGGAGTTGATTCAATTGTTATATGAAGTTTGTGAGAGATATCTGGTAGAAAATGTCAATGAATTTAGCTGTAGCCATGGAAACGTATAAGAAACCGGAGCAGACTTTTCTGATATTCTATTACCAGAGATGGTCATGATCTATAGCAGCGGTTCCCAAAACTCTGTACCTAGATGCCCTGGAGAGCCGTGGCTGGCTTACATATCCGGTGCAAAATATTCCTAGCGCGTAAACTATCGACAAGGTCGCATAGACTTGTTAAGGGACTTGTTAAGGGACAAAGCTCCATCTCAATTTAATTCTGTAGAAGAAGACAATTGAATTGAGTTGTTCTGCGTCAGTACGCCGAAATGAAAATTTGTCAGCACAAAACTAACTGACCTTTGATAACAACTAAAACATGGATAGCCACTGATAATATTAATTCCATTTGTGACGTCATATTTGAGGGAAGTTGAGTTTTTGGTTGTCGCTGAGACAAACATGGAACAAGAAATCTCAGGGTAGCTCTATCGAGTTTGATTCCAAGATGTTGAGCAGTGCATCAGCTGTAATGGTCAGCGGCTTAAAGCTGCAGAGACATTACTATATCTCCACGTTGTGATCCTGGATAGCAGATTGCAACAGGACAGATTGACTAAGGAGGGAAGGATAACCCGGTACCCAAAGATGTTATGCTAAAGTTGGATGCGTCGTACCGAAAAGTGCAAATATCAAGGTCAAGCTATAAACTACAAAGCAAGGCATTCCGTTCTTTGGACTACATTATGTTACTTACAAAGTCAATTTCAGGGCTTGGTAGCGGGAGTTTGAGAAAGTTTAGGGCTTGGTAGCGGGAGTTTGGGATCGTTCACGCTTTGGTAGCGGGAGTTTGGGAACGTTCACGCCTTGGTAGCCAGAGTTTGAGAACGTTCAGGGCTTGGTAGCCAGAGTTTGAGAACGTTCAGGGCTTGGTAGCCAGAGTTTGAGAACGTTCACGCCTTGGTAGCCAGAGTTTGAGAACGAACGACGAAGGAGAAGATGAATATTCCAAGATTTGTAAAGATGTGCAGTGGACAACAGGCACACCCATCCTATTAATTAAGATTTATTTTTTCAATGATATGAATGTTCAAAGTATATACCTATTTAATATTTTTTTAATATAAGTGAATTGTCAATTTGAAACAAGTTATTGATAAATGTATACAAGTAAGCCAACCTACCTGCAGCAACTGTTACGTGAGTCTATGGTCTGATTATGGTACACTAAGGGCTTCGGGAACCGAACAAGTTTGGGAATCACTGGTCTAGAAACGTCCAGTATAACAGACAGAAGACGTGCAGTTACATAAACCGAATTGGATTTGGGGAGTGGAAACTCGACAGGAGTGTAAAGGGTTGTACCTCACCGTGAGAGACAGTCACTTCCTAATAGGAGAGGATGGCCAGGATCATACTTGGTTATCCCGCTCTCGCTTAACTCACGTATGGCTGCAAGAGTCTGTCAAATACGCTCCAGCTTAACTCACGTATGGCTCCTAGAGTCTGCTAATCCCGCTCCAGCTTAACTCACGTATGGCTCCAAAAGTCTGCTAATTTCGCTCCAGCTTAACTCACGTATGGCTCCAAGAGTCTGCCAAATACGCTCCAGCTTAACTCACGTATGGCTCCAAGAGACTGTCAAATACGCTCCAGCTTAACTCACGTATGGCTCCAAGAGACTGTCAAATACGCTCCAGCTTAACTCACGTATGACTCAAAGAGACTGTCAAATACGCTCCAGCTTAACTCACGCATGGCTCCACGAGTCTGTCAAATATGCTCCAGCTTAACTCACGTATGGCTTCAAAAGTCTGCTAATCCCGCTCCAGATTAACTCACGTATGGCTCCAAGAGACTGTCAAATACGCTCCTGCTTAACTCACGTATGGCTCCACGAGTCTGCTAATCCCGCTCCTGCTTAACTCACGTATGGCTCCACGAGTCTGCCAATGAACAGCAGCCTTCTTCCCCCAATTGCACCCCCCCCCCCCCCCCCCTTTCCTCTTTCCGCCGCTCAATGATTTTGACTGGTCGGTTAAACTACAGAAGTAAACGCGGAACAAAAAAACCAAGGGAGCAAATCGCGACATATCGGGTAGGAGCACGCTAGTCCTGGTTGATAGTCCGTCTAAGAGATGGAAATCTTGACACAATCAGGGGTGGGAAAAACCAGAGAGTCTTGCAAAACAACTTTCCTATGAAGACACTTCTGATCTCGAATAACTGTTGCCCTGCAAATGGACTTGACCCAAGCAGACCCACTGGACGGGGAGAATACCGGACCCCTTGCTTTAAACGGGTCTACTAAATACTACCAGTGGTCACCTACCTCCACGCCGTGAAGCCAGGGAATGCATGACCGTGAAATCTCTATTAAAACAAAGCACACAAAAAGGACCCATAATATACTACATAGGAATACAGAGGTTATCTTAAATCAGAAGCTACCACTTGCAAACAAACATCACGAAAATAATATCGACATTGCCTACATTCAAAAAGCCCACTTAAACCCAGACCACAGATGCACTACACGTAGATATAAATCCCTATAGCTTGACAGAGAGGGCCACAAATAATGCGTGATTGTGTTGATCAGAAATACTCTACCATGTGCAGAGAGGTCTCGAGCCACGGCCATCTAGATAATATTATTCTGGATGGCTTACTCGAACCACACAAACAACCAAGCCTAAATCATCGGTACCGATATAACTGTAGACCAAGTGTGGCCAAGCTAAGGTTGGCCGAGGGCCATATTATGATAAAAGTTAAAACCAGAGGGCCAGACCTATAACATCATTAAAACAATAGCGTTCTGAGATTTAGTTATGCATATATAATGAACCACATACAGAAAGCAACGACTAGCTACTGTACTGCACATCTGCCAAGACATGTATACCACTCTTCTGTAGAAGAAGACAAGGGCGTGAACCCCCTTTTGAATTTTCACCACAATTAGACATTGGAAGGGACGAAATATGGTAATGCAGCTCGTATAACTTGGTGAGAACGCTGATGTAACCAGAATCGACACCTTGTTCCAACAGTGAACGCCAGACATAATGTGGTTCTACCGAATCAAAAGCCTTTTTATAGTCGATGTTGGTGAATATCAAGGGCGTCTGATACCACCCTCGCAGCTAGTTATAAATATATACCTGAATTACTGGCAGTAGAGGAAAGGCGGCGAGGAAGGGAACTGGCTACCAAATTTCATAAAAAGCTGAGAATTGACAGACGTGAATGATATGAAACTAACTTTATATTAATATGTATCAGTCTAGTCAACAGTGAGGAACTCAGTAGTATTAACTTTGAAACAACATTGATCATCATATATATATATCACCACATGAACCAGGATACATACACCACAAAGAACCTATCGCCCATTGTAGACATCCGAAAGAAAATCAATTGTAAAGACTGTAAGGTCAAATACTTTCATTAAATAGCTGACCTCTTACTGCCTTATCTCTATGATTCATTAAATAGCTGACCTCTTACTGCCTTGTCTATATGATTCATTAAATAGCTGACCTCTTTCTGCCTTGTCTCTATGATTCATTAAATAGCTGACCTCTTACTGCCTTGTCTCTATGATTCATTATATAGCTGACCTCTTACTGCCTTGTCTCTATGATTCATTAAATAGCTGACCTCTTTCTGCCTTGTCTCTATGATTCATTAAATAGCTGACCTCTTACTGCCTTGTCTCTATGATTCATTAAATAGCTGACCTCTTACTGCCTTGTCTCTATGATTCATTAAATAGCTGACCTCTTTCTGCCTTGTCTCTATGATTCATTAAATAGCTGAACTCTTACTGCCTTGTCTCTATGATTGCCAGGCAAGATGACAACATTCTGTAATCAGATGAAACGATTGTTAGGTTCTTATGAAAACAGTGAGGAGAAAACAACCCTCATAACAGCTTCTATTCCCATAGCTGAGGTTCGCCAACAGGAAAGGAACAAGTAATTAATGACGCTTGCTCATGCAGACGTATCGTAGTGTGTAGGCTAAGCTCGAATATTATACCTACGTGTGAAAAGAACCTATGTCTGACCGAAGCATTGAGCCTGTATCCGTATGTTTGTTGGTAGGTTTGTAAGTTACGAAGCGCATATACCTGACATTTGACCCTTGCGTACTATATACATCATATGATTTGATGTGTGTGGAATTACTACCCCCACCTGGTAGAGATGAAGGGCTACCAAGACAATATGAGACTAGATAATAAAATAACAATTATGTGAACATGTGAAAAATAGAAGAATCGATAAGTAGATAGCGATAAATAGATGGAGTAACAAATAGATGATTTGGTAAATAGTTAAGAGTGATAAATAGATGGCGTAATACATACGTGGAGTGACAAATAGAGTGAAAAATAGATAAGAGTAATAAATAGAAGAAACTGTAAATATACTGGATGATAAATATATAAAGTGCTTATATACATTGGTGACAAATTGATGGAGTGATTAAGAGATAAATTAATAAATAGATTAAAACAGTATAGTGATAAATAGATCGAGTGAGTGATATATAGATGGATTGATACATATGTAGAGCGATAAATAGGGTTAGTGATAAATAGATAAACTGATAAATAGATGAATCGATACATAAGTATAGGGATCGATAAATGATATAGCAAATGCATAAAGCGATAAATAGATTGAGTGATAAATAGATGGGGTGATAGAAAATTGAGTGACAAAAATATGATGTGATTAACGGTTGAGGTGACAAAAGGCATAGGTGTAATGATAGATAAATGGAGTGGCAAATAGAGGAAGGGATAAATATATTAGATGATCAATAGATGGAAGGATGCGAAGACGGAGTACTACAGAAATGGAGTATAGATATACTAACACATAAATGAAATGTTCAATAGATGAAGTAACAAATAAACGAAATGATAAATTGATGAAGTGAAAACTCAACGGAAATGTTAAATAGGTTGGGTGAAAAACATGAAAATATGCAGAGTTTATGTGGCAAAATGATGGAGTGACAAAAAGATTGAAGTGATAATTAGATGGAGTGATAAATAGAGTAATATTAATTAGATGGAGTGATAAAAAAAATAATGATAATTAGATGGAGTGATAAATAGAATAATGATAATTAGATGGAGTGATACATACTCGCAGATGGAGTGATAAATATAAGGAGTGGTAAGTACGTGTACTGATAACTGGTTTGAGTGATACATAGGTGTAGTGTTAATTTAATGAAGTGATAATAAATAGATTTAGTAGTAACAAATAGATGGAATGGAGTGATGAACAGATGACGTAAAAAAAAGGAATAAAACAACAAAGGACAGAAAAAACAACAAAATGGAGATATAGATGCATTAAGTAACAAAGGGATAAAGTAACAGAGCGATGCTGAAACAAACGTCTGGAGGAGCGGAGGGATGGAGTATCAGAGGGATTGAGTAACAGAGGCAGGGAGTAACCAAAGAATTGAGTAAGAAATGAATGAAGTAACAGGCAACTTGAGTAACAGATGGATGGAGTAACAGAGGGATGGAGTAACAGAGGGATAAAGTAACAGGCAGGGAGTAACCAAAGAATTGAGTAAGAAATGAATGAAGTAACAGGCAAATTGAGTAACAGAGGGATGGAGTAACAGAGGGATGGAGTAGCCTAGGAATTAAGTAACAATTGAATGAAGTAACAGGCGAATTGAGTAACAAAAGAATATATTTTTAAATCGACAGCGTTTCATACATAACAGGAAATAGAAAGAGAAAGGGTAGGCAATCCAATGGCTATTGGCCACAAGTTGTCAACGGATAACGAATTGTGGCAAGCTGTCAAAAAAGTATAAACTATAAATTGACAAACAAGTTACGAATTAAAATGAAAAATTAAATTTAACTACAAAATAATATATAAAATTTAAAATCAATGTACGAGTAGTACTGCAGCTATTTTTAGTTTTCAACATTCTCCGTATTTCAAGATGAAGTGTACAAACTATAGGGTATTCCCCTCGTTACAGGCACCTGGTTTTCACTTATAACTTCTAAACCAATTACCGTCATTCAATAAAATGGGACATGGTGTGTGAGAAACATAATTGGTTCATAACAGATGTTAAAAGTGGTCTCCATTACCAACAAGGCCAGCCTGCACATGCCTCTCCATGTTGCGTAAGGTACTCACCAACACATAATGAGTTACAGAATCAATTTCCGGCCGAATGTTTTTTTTTCCTCAGTTTCACGAGAATCCTTGACTTGTTGCGATACACTTTCCCTTCCAGCTTGCCCAATTGGAAGAAATCAGGTAGGGTACAGTTCTGGTGACCTTGGTGGCCAAAGTCCCTTAGAAGTGACACGATCTTCAATGAAGGAAGCAATTTCAACCATGTTAGCATTTGAGATGTAGCAAGTCGCTCAATCCTGCTGAAAATAACCAGTATAGTTTTTCGTAGTACAACTAGTTGACAAGTCGTTAACATGCTATCAACACACCAAGGTATATCCATTCCGTCGTACAACTGGTTGATAAGCCGTTAGCAGGCTACCAACACACCAAGGTATATCCATTCCGTCGTACAACTGGTTGATACGCCGTTAGCAGGCTACCAACACACCAAGGTATATCCCTTCAAAATGTTATTGAATTATGATCATTGGTTAAAAAGTTATAAGGGAAATCTAGGAGCCGGTAGCGAGTGGAACACCCTGTACGCCCGCACATTTATTCTAATGTACGGGGGCATTTCCATGGAAACCTTAAATTATGTTTTTCTTCAACATTTATTAAGAACAAGTGGCACACAACTGTATCATGTTTCGACCTATTCTTTTTTGCCTTCGAAAGAAGCCCCCCCCCCCCTCCCGTTTCTCTCCCCCTCCCCCACACCCATCCTCAGCGAATTCAACGTTCATGGATTATTCTAGAACAAATGACTTTTGGTCGCCTGTGTAGCCATCCACTTATGCGTCAGCTACCGATCCTCTGCAACGGACCTGGAAGCTGTTCCCACCATTGTCTCCTTCAGTGGTCCAAGGACGCAGTGATCACTTTGAGCGAGATTTGGCGAGTCAGGTGGACGTGAATTACACTCAACGTGCAGGCCCTCCATGGCTTCAAGGACAGTGTGGGGTCCAGCATTGTCATGTTGCTGCAAGACATCTGTACTCAGAGCACGACTGTGCTCAGAAGACACATGTCCTCAGAAGACACTTGCACCCAGAAGACACGTGTACTCAGAACACACCTGTGCTCAGAAGACACATGTGCTTAGAAAACAATTGTACTCAGAAATGTCCTGTACTCAGAAGAGATATGTACTCAGAACACACTTGCACCCAGAAGACACGTGTGCTCAGAAGACACTTGCACTCAGAAGACACTTGTACTCAGAAGAGACATGTACTCAGAGGACACTTGTACTTAGAAGACACGTATACTCAGAAGAGACGTGGGATCAAGACGTTGAGGAGCGCATGAACTGCGGCGGTCAGCAACCCATAGCTGTCTGCTAGCGTCAGGGCCAGCGAACCAGAGCTGCCAAGACACTTCTACATCTCCACGCGGTGATCCTGGATAACAAGATGCAACAGAGCAGACTGGCTAAGTAGAAGGATCGAAGAGGGAGGGCAACCCGATACTCAAAAATGCTTGCTGAAGTCGGATGTGTTGGACCGAAAGGTGCAAATGTCGCAGTCAAGCTGTAAACTACTACACAATGCATTCCGTTCTCTGGATTACATTCCGTTACTTGCAAAGCTTTTTTCAGGGCTTGGTAGCGGAAGATTGAGAACGAACAAAGAAGAAGAAGAAGAAGAAGAAGAAGAAAAAGAAGAAGAGGAAGAAGAATAAGATACGTGTACTCAGAAGTGCCGTGTACTCAGAGGACACTTCTACTCAGAAGACACGTGTACTCATAAATTTCCTGTACTCGACACTTGTACTCAGAAGACACTTGTACTCAGAAATATCCTGTACTCAGAAGACACGTGTACTTAGAAGACACGTGTACTCAGAAGACACTTGTACTCAGAAGGCAGTTGTACTCAGAAGACACCTGCACTTAGACATTCCCATCTTTTTAATTTGATTGCGCGTCGAAGATGATTCCTTGGAAGATCTGTATACATGACACTGGTGACAATGTTTTCCCTGGGCATGTGGTGCTCTAAAATAACACCTCGTTCGTCCCAAAAGGAAGAAGAATAAACATCTATGCAGATGGCTGCGGGGAAACGTTTTTTTTTATTTTAGTGGGGAAGAATCGCGCCATTCCTTGCTCGCTCGCTTGGATTTTTGTTTAATGGTAATGAACCCAGGGTTCATCTCCAGTACCAATTTTTGTTCATCAAACCACTACTGTCTGCCTCGAAGCGCTGCACAAGTTGTTGGCAGGCATCAACACATTGCTACTTCAATCCTGAAGTCAGCTGTCGTGACATGAACCTAACAGATTTGTGGGAAACTGGCGCACATCCTTGATGACGTGGTGTGTCAAAGCTTGACTGAGTGCGTCTATTTCATTCCTAGTCACTCGACGATTTTCAATCACGATGTGTTCATTTATTGCAATCGACTCATGTGTCACCACTATTTGTGCCTGTACCGTTCGAGAATAGTCTGCCACACAACTCACACAGTTTCAAAATGGCCTACTCCATTACTACACTTGATGAAGTAGCAGGCATGCGACACCGGCATTCGTCAATGATTTTCGATGGTTTCATCCCACCGTTGCTAAACAAAACGGACAACAGAACTTTGTTCCGCTTTGTTATTTGTCATTAATGGTGGGAGCATCTTTAAACCGCTACTCTGTGGTTCGTCTGTACCTTGGCACCTCCTGCATGACATCCTTGATGTCCCTGTAAGCGATACTGCCAACTTACATGACAACGACATAGTGTTTAACATTTGTATCGCAATTTTAAGATGTTCAGTTGAAGCCCCCTCGAATTTTACGAAAACGAAGCTCCGATCACCGTACGACTAGGGCATGATGCATGCCTTGAGCTTTGTACCGATGATGTATAACGTGATAACATATCTACCATTTCAAAAACTGATATTTACAATAGATACAAATCACGTCAAATAAATTACGAAAGTGTATTTGTTATTAATAAATTAATTATTTGTATTTCCAGCACATAAATGCGATTGTAACCCGAGCTCAAAGTGAGCTTGATAAGAAAGATTAAGCGACTGGAAATTAATCTGGTGTTTGCAATAATGTTGTTAATGTAATGAAGAAAAGAAGACACGAGGTCATATCCAGCACAATTATCAGCACGCACATGGGCATGCTTTCGTATTCATCAAAGTATAAGAAAAACCAAAGTGCCTTATTTACAAAAAAATTTTCGAGAATAAGAAAAACAATCTAAATGCACGTTTTGAAAGTGTGCACAATGAGTTCCCAAACGTGTTTCCACTTAATTCTCGAAACCATGATACTGAGATTGCAATTGAAAAAAACGTGTTGACGTGCAGCAGAGAAACATAATGCAGTTCTCCTCAGCAGCTGAATTAATAACACAGTAGCTTTTCTGTTAGCTAAACTGGTGGATCCATAGCTCGTGAAGAAATGCATTATTGTCGTCATAGACGCTTTGTTCGAGAACTATTTCAGTGACTTTACACGTGGCATTATGCTAAGGGGAAAAAAACTTGCAACTAGTCGTAAACTCATTACTGGAAGGATTTGCGTTTTGGATGGAAATAGAAATCTGCAACAAAGTCGTAGAATCAGTACTGGAAAGATTTGTGATTTGAACGGAGATAATGAAAGCCAGTTGGATAATGAATTGAAAACGAGTCTATGTAACCAATGAATCGCTTTTTTTCAACTTACTTAAAAATCTATGTAGTCATAGGAACCAAACGCGTGGAGTTAATTTGCTTGACAACTTGATGAAAATTATGCAGAGGTTTGATCTGAATTGGACTAAAACATCTTGTATGGTAATAATAGGTTAAAAACTCCGGCCTTGTTAGCCTTCTCAAAACAATGTTCTTGAAAATCTTGATGACGTATCTGTTCTGAGTCCATTCATCGAATTTAGCACCAAAAACATTTGTTCAATGCTGGCTTGAAGAGAATCATTGAAGAAATTGATGAACGAATGTCATTACACTTGTGAATTATCTTCAAAGTAGCAGTGCTCTCATTCATGTACAGTTTGGTGTATCTTTGAAGTAACTCGTTCGTTGTGATTTTCATGACATTACGTTACTATGTAGCTGATTGCTGGCTAAGTTGAGGCACGGTCCTTGACCGGATCACAATTTTCTTCTTTCAAATTATAGACTTCCTAATGATAAATGTCAAAATGACCAATTTCCGGATATGGAAGTTGAAAATTGGCAGTATGATCTCCGGTTTCTGAATAGTGTCTTGAGCCATTTCAACAAACTGAACCAGAAACTGCAAGGACATTAAAAACATATTTGGGAACAAGCAGCGAATATTCGTTAATTCGAAACTAAACGCAATCTTTGTTTCAGTCAAGTCCACGAGGTGGAACTCATCCCCTTTCCGAAGATGCAAAGTTACATAGATGTGACAGATTGGAAACTTGACAATCTTGAGTTCTGTTAAACTTTGCTGAAGAACTTGACTCACAAGATTGATTAACGATTTTTTAATTTCGACACCTTACCATTCCTGCAGGATCTACTTAGTTGCAAGATCCAAGAATCGTAGAAGGAACTCTTTGGTTTGTAAGCCTAAACGGGATTTTGAAGCACGCATATTCGCACTTAAAAGCAATGAATCATACTTACTGACCAATGGTCAGTCGTTTGTTGAGACGTAGGAATACCTTCTACTTAGTCGGAAATAAAATGACTGTCCCTGCCTGAAGATTGTGGTTAATAAACTGGTTTGGTGTTTGGTTCAACCTGGTTGTGTTAATCAACGTTTCCAACAGTAACATACCTCAAATCCAAACACAGAGCTCGACTTGCAGTTCTTAATTTGGAGGCAGAGTTAAGGTTGGATTGCCTTTCACGTTTGTGTTAGCATTCATGAAACTTGTCCAGTAAAAAAAACAATGTTAATTTTTGCGTTGTTAACATAAGTTGACATTTCAGAATGATATGTTCCACATAACTTATGTATGTGCATAAACAATATGACTCGAGTTTATTTTTTGTTTTTTTCAATGTGTCGCCATCAGTATAGTTAGTTGGCCAAATTTTAAACCAAACAGAAAAAAAAGGATGCCCTATCTAAAGAAAGAATGAAAGAAAAAAAAACTTTAAGCGGGGACTCGACTTCATTGCCTCAGGTTTTTTCCCCATTTTAGCTCTGTCTCTCTCGGCACATGGGTACCCCATCTGTCGAGAGCACCGCACAAAGCACGAACTCTGTAGCTCCAGTGATGAACCCAGGGATCTCCGGAAAAAATTGACATCATGGACCGACCGTCGCAACTCGAAATCGAACCACGACCGTCTGAACACGAGGCAAACGGCTTGACCACTTCGCCACAGAGAAAGAAAGAATAACATAAAACATATGTTTAAAGAGATGATGGAGGGACAAATAATGGAGTGACAGAAATACATATATACAGAATGACAAAGAAATAGAGCCACATACGAACACGTTGACAAGCGGAAGTAGTGACCAACAATTTATTAACAAATAAGAATTACATAGAGGTTGAGCAACAAAGAGATAAATTGGCAAGCAGATAGGATGACAAATACATGAGATGATAGACAGATGTAAGGTGGACTTGACCAAATGTGTTTACAACCGCTGGAACTTCAAAAATACGATCTCTGATAGACCCATTTATTCAAATCAGGGTTCGTAATTTGGAAGGCAAGAATTTTCTCCATTCTGTAATGGAAACGAGCAATGGTTGTGAATCTTCTTCAGCAGGAATGATGGACCATTGGGACTGCAGATAATAAAATTGAGCATCGCTAGCGTCTCTCCGCTGGGCCGCGTCGTGTCAATGAATTCCTCACCCACTTTTAGAAATCGATGCACCAAGCAAGGCCTGCCTGTGCTCTCGTCAGACATTAATTCTCGATCATTCTCGTCGCGCGCATGTGGAATATTTGATGCATGGTTATTTGATTAACTAATAAATAAAATTGTCAAATAAGGCCTTTTGAATATAAGGTGTTTGGTAAAAAAATATATAGAAGTTACGCTGGTACTGAACGGTAAAATTATATTAAAACAAACGTAAATATGAGTCAGTTACCGTACCGGGACAGAAATAAAACGAAACGGTAAGAAGGCTTTCGTCAGGGACAAACAATAAACAAAATGACGAAATAAATCACAAAATAAACGAAGACAATACACTCGATAACCATTAGCCAGAGAGGGGCAGAGAATGTGTGAATCAAGGCGTTCCACTTGGGTCAGAGTACCCAAACAAAACATGATAAAACATGAACCAATGAGTATGTTAGTCAGCTAGTTGCCCATTACAAGCGAAGATGACAACATCGTCAGATGGTTTTGTCTTGATGATGTCACTTGCACTGTATTTTGATTTCTGGACAGACCACCGACTCATTATGTCTAAGCTAAAAATTCGTATTAAGTTATCCAGGGAAAGAAGACAAAAGGCTAAATCTTACAAAGCTATAGAAAGTGTGGCTCCAACAGACATTTGCTGCTACCTTAGAAAACCGTCTCCAAACTGTCTCCCTTACCGGCGAAAGTGTTGATACCAATTGGGCGGCACTTAGTGCGTAAGTCTATAACACGTCTACCGAAATCCTGGGTCAGGCTATCAGTAAACAAAATGACTGGTTTGATAAGAACTAGAGGACATACAAACGATGCTAGATGACAAACACCATCTCCACAAAATATAATCCAATGACCTAACGTCTACATCCATGAAAGCAGCTTTCCTAAACGCGCGCAGGACTGTCTAATGCAAATTCGGTCTGATGCGGAACTCCTGGCTGAGCAATAAAACGGATGAGGTCCAGGATTTTCCTGACAATCAGTACATGATAAACTTATATTATGCACTCAGGTCGGTCTGTGGCCCAACTTCCTCAGATTCACTACCTCTCCTCTATGCAGATGGGAAAACGCTGATTACAGATTCGGACAACATTATCACACTCTGGGCAGAGCACTTTAGTGCTAACTTGAACCAGCCGTCATCTGTTAACAACAAAACCAGTGACAGTCTGTCCTAGTACCCTCTAAACGAGGCTCTGAATGATATACCGACTTTGGACGAGACCCACAAAGTGGTTAGTCAATTCTTCAGTGGCAAAACACTTAGCTCCGATGCAATTCCTATAGAAGTCTATACAAATGGCGGTATTGCACTAATTGAAAAACTTCACTTCCTCTTCAAACAGATGTGACAGTGTGAGACCATCCCGCAAGATCTCAATGATGCCTCAATAATACATCTGTATAAACGAAACGGATCTTGCTGGTTCGGAGGCCCACAAGGAGTAGGTTTACTCTTGTGTGAGTCCTGAAAAGGACGTTTAGTGAAAGGATGCAATCGCTTTCCTCACATCTCGGGTGTGCTGATGAAGATAGACCGATATCCTCCATGCGGTTGTGCTATGCCTGCCTTCAGCTGCGTGCAGCCCACTAGTACGGGAATCACGTCGATTCCTCACCCCGTAGGCCAGGCTGTCACGAAAACAAGCCGTTTCCATGGAGGGCTACGAGGAAGCCGAGGTGAGGGTCTTGACACTAGCATGTCTGATCAGTATGTTGTGCCTGACCCTAACTAACATGTCTGATCAGTATGTTTTGCCTGACCGTAACTAACATGTCTGATCAGTATGTTGTGCCTGATCCTAACTAACATGTCTGATCAGTATGTTTTGCCTGACCCTAACTAACATGTCTGATCAGTATGTTGTACCTGACCCTAACTAACATGTCTGATCAGTATGTTGTACCTGACCCTAACTAGCATGTCTGATCAGTATGTTGTGCCTGACCCTAACTAACATGTCTGATCAGTATGTTTTGCCTGACCCTAACTAACATGTCTGATCAGTATGTTGTACCTGACCCTAACTAACATGTCTGATCAGTATGTTGTGCCTGACCCTAACTAACATGTCTGATCAGTATGTTTTGCCTGACCCTAACTAACATGTCTGATCAGTATGTTGTACCTGACCCTAACTAACATGTCTGATCAGTATGTTGTACCTGACCCTAACTAACATGTCTGATCAGTATGTTGTGCCTGACCCTAACTAACATGTCTGATCAGTATGTTGTGCCTGACCCTAACTAACATGTCTGATCAGTATGTTGTGCCTGACCCTAACTAACATGTCTGATCAGTATGTTGTGCCTGGCCCTAACTAACATGTCTGATCAGTATGTTGTGCCTGACCCTAACTAACATGTCTGATCAGTATGTTGTGCCTGACCCTAACTAACATGTCTGATCAGTATGTTGTGCCTGACCCTAACTAACATGTCTGATCAGTATGTTGTGCCTGACCCTAACTAACATGTCTGATCAGTATGTTGTGCCTGACCCTAACTAACATGTCTGATCAGTATGTTGTGCCTGACCCTAACTAACATGTCTGATCAGTATGTTGTGCCTGACCAGATGATAGTCTTCCTCCCCAAACGAAAAGGTAACGGCCAATCATGCGATAACCATCGCGGCATTTCCTTATTATCGATCGCAGGGAAGATTATCGCCAGAATCCTTCTCAATCACCTCACAGCTCATCTCGATGAAAATCTTCTACGTGAAAGTCAGTATGTATTCTGGATGTAGCGTGGGACCGCAGATATAGTGTTTGCTGCCAGACAGCTACAAGAGAACAAAGGCGTTCGATAAGGTCAACAGAGAAGGCCTATTAAGAAGCATGACAAAGTACGGCGTCTCGATGCCATTAGTCAACGTAGTACGGCAGTTCCACGATGGAATGCAGGCTAGAGTTCAGGAAATCTGTACTATATCGAAGTCCTTTCCGGTAACAAACGACGTTAAACGGGGTGTGTGCTTGCACAAACTTTGCTCAGCATGCTTTCTCTGCAATGCTGACTGATGCGTTCATAGACAGGGATATCGGAATCGACATAAAATATCGTATTGATGGCCAGCTGTTCAACCTAAAGAGACTTCAAGACACACACGCTCATAGATCTTCTGTTTGCTGACGACTGTTCCCTAAATGCTGCCCCAGAGATGTTTAAATTTTGGACTTGCCATCAATACAGAGAAAACTTAAGTAATGTACGAACCAGCTCCTGGTAAAACGTATATTGAGACAATCATCAAGATCAATGGTGAAAAGCTAAAAGTTGTGAATAAATTTACATACCTCGTTTGTACACTGTCTGAGAACGTGGTCATGGATGATGAGATGAAGGTCAGAATCGTCAAGGTCAGCACCACATTTAGCAGACTACACTCAAACGTCTGATGTCGAAATGGCATTAACCTCCAGACGAAGCTGACGGTGTACAGAGCAGCGGTGGTCCCTGTGTTGCTATATGCAAGTGAAACATGGACTGCATACAGGAGTCACGCGAAGAAGCTGAATCATTTTCACACACTTTGTCTCAGGAGGGTTATAAATATCAAATGGCAAAACAAGATCCTGGACCCTGCTGTTCTTGAGAGAGCGGGTATCCCTAGCACTGATAACATCATGACGCAATCACAGATTCACTAGGCGGGTCATCTGGTTCGCATGCCAGACTAGCGGTTGCCAAAAATAATCTTCTATGGCGATATGCAGAAGAGCAGACGCTCCCAGGTAGGCCACAAAAAGCGATTTAAAGACTCACTAACAACGTCTCTAAAGGCCTTCATCAGAAACCTCGAAACATGGGAAGATGGTGCAAAAGACCGTCCAACCTATCGCATATCTCTCCGCAGAAGAGCAGCATCATCCGAGGCATCCAAAAAGGCTGCAGTAGAACATGGGAGGCAACATAGCAAAGCCGTGAAATACCATCGTCTCGCGAAGTGAACTTTCCATGCCTTCACTGCCTGCGATTAAGCGGATCCCCTATCGGACTCATCAGTCATTTCCGTACCCATCCACAACTCCGGTTCACAGAATACTCAACTGAAAGGACTGGTTAACGAAAAAAAAGAAAACGTCTTCATCACTCACGATGGGCGAACAACGACACAACCCTATTTCGATTGCAGTGAAGAAGTAACTGCGCTGGTCATCAACCTCACTCTATGGTCCCAGGCTACCTTTAGCCAGTGGCAAGACATAAGTCGAGACGACTGGTGGTAAGTCAGGATGCAGGTATTCTGGTTCTACCTCCCTTGAGACCAGGAGTCACTTGAAAACTTGCGAGATTCGATCGCTCCAAGTTTCTTTCACCTTTTTGGACAAATTAAAATGACCGCGTCTAAGCGGGTACGCTCTCGATTCGCTCCGGTGTTTGTGTTGTATTCCGATGTTTGCTGGTTCCTGTTCGGATTATATTTCACAAATCCTTCACCAGGTCGTATCAGGGACTTCATTCTGTGGAACTGATGTGCTTTCAATCGGTTATTCTGTTTGTTATGCTGCATTTTGCTGTATTTCATGCTTGGCGTAAGCCGTGAGAGACCAGTCCATGATGGAGTTCAACGTCCCGCTTAACTGCACACCAAAATTCAGTCCAGGTTACCACAACTCAAGGACCCTTCTGTTTGGACTAAAGCCGACTTCCTCCTGCCCGCCCCTATCTCCACCGGAGGTAACCCGGTATCTCTCCCAACTTCGTATTCTCAGCACAGCAAGGGTCACGCTGGCCAAAAGGCGGGCGCAATCAGAAGCCTCGGCGGCGGGACACGTAAAATACATAAAGTTTAACACGGACAGACACGGAAAGACTGACACAACCGTTGCATTAACACACTCCTCGTGGCCTCCATCTCAAAGCAGTGAAATACTCGACTCCACCTGGGAAGTCTGTAAGGATTTCGGTCGACACGTTAAATATGGACACAGCCTCATCAGTAGGACATGGTAGTTGTCGATCGACGTAACAGGCCTTTGACGCCTACGCGAACAGGATTATTATTATTTTTGAGAGGCAAGTGCCTTACCTCTCAACCACAGCAACCCCCACCTGTGAATATATGCACTAACACATACACGTTAACACTTATCCAAACACACACGTACACACACAAACATATAAAACACATATACATGTATGAAGCTCTCAAGAACGTTGAACTACCAGCGTTAGGAAAGGTCTTAGACGAAATAAAAGACAAGAGAAGGGTAGTGCTGCAGGGGATACTGTGGTATACCAGGAAACGAGAGGGCGGACAAGTCAGCAAAAGGAGAACCAAAAGAACTATTTCACCTTTCAAGAAAAGAAGACCACAATTCAAGCTGTAAGAAAAAAGAACCACCATTCAAGCTATAAGAAAAAAGAACCACCATTCAAGCTATAAGAAAAGAAGACCATCTTTCAAGCCATACGAAAAGACCATCATTAAATCCATAAGAAAAGAAGACCATTTAAGGCATAAAAAAAGACTAGCATTCAAGCCATAAGAAGAAAAAAAACCACCATTCAAGCTATTAGGAAAGAAGACCATCATTCAAGTCATAAGACAAGACCACAATTCAAGCCATAAGAAAAGGTGACCATCATTCAAGCTATAAGAAAAAAAGACCACAATTCAAGCCATAAGAAAAGTCCATCATTCAAACTTTAAGAAAAAATGACCACCATTCAAGTTATAAGAAAAAAAAGCCCACCATTCAAGCCATAAGAAAAGTCGACCACCATTCAAGCCATAAAAAAGACCACCATTCAAGCCATAAGAAAATACCATTATTCAAACTATAAGAAAAGATGACCATCATTCAAGCTATAAGAAAAGATGACCATCATTCAAGCTATAAGAAAAGATGACCATCATTCAAGCTATAAGAAAAGATGACCATCATTCAAGCTATAAGAAAAGATGACCATCATTCAAGCTGTAAGAAAAGATGACCATCATTCAAGCTATAAGAAAAGATGACCATCATTCAAGCTATAAGAAAAGATGACCATCATTCAAGCTATAAGAAACAAAGACCACCATTCAAGCCATAAGAGAAGAAGACCATCATTCAAGCCATAAGAAAAGTCGACCATCATTCAAGCTATAAAAAAGTCGACCAAGAGAAACAGCTATCACTGCCTTGATCTAAGTAAGCGAGTGACCCTGTTTCCTGTGAGAACAGGACAAAGATGGAAAGACTTACCAACACATGCCAATATTGACTCCATCACCAATATCTACATAGAAACAAGCAGTACGTACACCCAAATATATCCTACAAGACTGGTATATGGTCAGGCAATTGTGTACTGTACACTGGTCGTATCATACTAGCCTCCACACCAAGCTGTTTAGTTGCCTTGAAGAACTTACCACAACAGTAATCTTCAACCAAAGAACTGGTTTTACGTGTAGGCATAATAAATCAAACGCGGCGAACGAAAAGAACAGGACGAAGAAGAAGACGATATGCATATACAGTTACAAGGATACCAAAATTAGAATATACATATAATTAAAAAAATTATAATAATAATAACATTTTTTTTTAAAAGAGAAGGGGAAGAGAGAAGGGAGAGAGAGGGAGAGAGAGAGAGAGAGAGAGAGAGAGAGAGAGAGAGAGAAGAACCTACACAAAGATGCCAAAGATATGGAAGATGTTCAAACCATATGGTTAAAGACGGTGTTTTCCAAACTTTTCATACCTGAAAAATTAAAAAAAAATGTTACGCGGACCGGATAAAATAGGAAACCTTTTTCGCGGGTCACTCAGGCAGAGATAAAACTCATTATTTATTGAGCATTTTGCGCATTAGTTATTCAATGGAACATTATAAAATGAAAATTCTGTAGTTATTTAAAATAACCAGAAACAGTCATTTCCTAATAAAACCTCACATATTTTGATTAACAAACTTGCAAAATATTTATGAGCTCTTGTGTCCGAAAAGTACGGAAAATTGTGTAGCTGACGTAATTTTAGGTTAAAAATTTGCCAGTCAGAGATTAGATCTCAACTCAAGGCGATCTCCATAGCTGAGGGGTTAACCGGCAATAACTTTTTTCGCCGACAGACAGCAATTTCTGCGTACGAGTACCGGTTGATGGACCGGTGATTGGGAAACACTGATTTAAGGCATCACATAAGATAATTGAAAAGATTCTCGAACTCCAAACAATGCTGATCATCAACGAAGCAGGAAACGATGCGAGAGACTGACATCGACTTCACTCTGCAGCACAGGACTAGTGAACATGACAAATCAGTTACTAGTACTGACTAATGCTTCATCGAAAGTCGTCTATGGTTTCAGCGCGAACAGCGTTTAAACTTTCTTATAGGATGTTTTAAGCCTCGTGTTTTATATATTCTATTCTTCTGTGTAGACTGACCTCCAAATTCCTCTCTTTTTTTATTTACACTCGCTCTTTTCTCTCATTTTCTCTTCTACCTATCTTTCTTTCTTTCTGACTTTCTTTATATATAAATGAGATGGCTTCAAATGAGAACCTTAAAAGTGGGATAGAAATGTGAAAAACCAAGCTTTTGTATTTTAGCATGTTAAAATGGTTGTTAAGGATGTCACGAGTGTCCTGCACGTGCCATCACGGTACAGACGAACAACATGGCGTCATAATTGCTGTTAAAAGATGCCCCCCGGCTATTGACACGTTACAAAAGAGGAGCAGCGTTCTGTTATCCGTTTTGTGTTATAGCAGTGAAGGTGTAAAGTCTCTAGACACTCATGGCGAATTAAGGTCCAGGACACTCAAAGCAAATGAAGGTCCAGGAAACTCAAGGCGAATGAAGGTCCAGAAAACTCAAGGCGAATGAAGGTCCAGGAAACTCAAGGCGAATGAAGGTCCAGGAAACTCAAGGCGAATGAAGGTCAAGAAAACTCAAGGCGAATGAAGGTCCAGGAAACTCAAGGCGAATGAAGGTCCAGTACTGTGATGCATGAATTCACTTCAGCAAGCGTATTGTTGGCTATAGATTGGATAATGAAGACGTCAATCGAAGGAAGAGGAACTGGTATTCAGTGGACACTATTGTCACAATTGGAGGACCTGGACTACGCAGATGATCTGGTACTATTGTCACACAATCATAGCCAAATGCAAGAGAAACTTGATAGGGTGAAAGTGCAATTGGCCAAACTAGGACTGAATATCAACATGAAGAAAACCAAGCTCATTAAACTCAACACTAACAGCAAAATACCAATCATGCTGGAGGGAGAGAAGAATGGAAGAAGTGGTTCCCTTTACCTATTTGGACATCACAATAGACACACCAGGAAGTACAGATGCAGATGTAAGGATCAGAATTAGAAATGTAAGAAGGGAATTCTTGCCGATAAACAATATATGGAGATCCAGAGAAATCAAGATTCACATAGAAAATTAGAATATTCAACGTCAGTGTCAAGTCGGTGTTGCTGTATAGTGCATTGACATGGAGAATGACCAAGGTCATACAGCAAAGACTCCAGTCCTTCATTAACAGATGTCTACGACGGATAATGGGCATACAGTGGCAGGACATGGTGAGGAATTAAGACTTATGAGAAAGGAGTCAACAACAGCCATTGGAATAACAAATTAAGCGAAGAAAGTGTGGATGGATAGGACATACGCTGCAGAAGGCAGAGTCTAACATAGCCAGACATGCTCTTACATGGAATCCCCGAGGAAAGAGAGAGATGGAGGTAGACCCAAAAATACATGGAGAAGAGAATGTGAGAAGGAACTCAAATTAAATGATGACACCTGGAGGGAGGCAGAAGGAGCAGCCCAGGACCGTGCACCTGGAGGGAGGCAGGAAGAGCAGCCCAGAACCGTGCACCTGGAGGGAGGCAGAATGAGCAGCCCAGGACCGTGCACCTGGAGGGAGGCAGAATGAGCAGCCCAGGACCGTGCACCTGGAGGGAGGCAGAATGAGCAGCCCAGGACCGTGCACCTGGAGGGAGGCAGAATGAGCAGCCCAGGACCGTGCACCTGGAGGGAGGCAGGAAGAGCAGCCCAGGACCGTGCACCTGGAGGGAGGCAGAATGAGCAGCCCAGCACCGTTAACGCTGGCGGGATGTTGTCAATGGCCTACGCAACAAGAAGTGCGACGGGCTTTGAAGTGTATAAGTGGAATAGGAAGTTCCAAAGCGACGTGAGTTGTGGGATAAACTCTTCACGAGTGAGTCAGGCACACTGAGTAGTGACCCCAGAGTCGATTGCAGCCATTGACCCCCTCCAAAAGGAAAATTGACTTTTGACTGTAAATGAAATTGTCTCACATCTGGACATCAGTCACGGTTCAGTACACCACATCATCCATGATGTGCTACCACAAAATGTCTGCAAGATTGGTGCCACGGCTACTTACTCCAGAAGGGAAAAAACGACGCATTGATGCCTGTCAGGATCACTTGCGGCGTTCTGAAGCAGAAAGTAAAAGTTTCCTATCAAGAATTGTTACTGAAGATTGAAGCTGGCTTCACTACCACGAGCCTGAAACGAAGTGAGCGAGCAAGGAATGGCGCCATCTCTCCTCACCAAAACCGAAAATGTTTCGCACGCAGCAGTCTGCATGGAGGGTTATGCTGGCTCTCTTTGGGATGAACGAGGCAATATTTTAGACCGCCACATGCCCAGGAAGAACACTATCACCAGTGACACGTATACAGATCTTCTCTGGAATCATCTTCGACTTCAATCATATTAAAACGACGTGGACTTCTGAGTAAAGATGACAATGCTCGAACCCCCATAATGACCGAGCAGCAGCTGCAACCTTTGATTTCTGACCGTGCACCAGCTGCAACCTTCGTGATCCTCTACTTTCAGTTTCTACCACATCCACCATACTCACCAGACCTTTATAACATGCACTTTATAGGTGCCGATGGACTTGTATCGAGCACAATAACTGTGGCTATGGTTACAAAGGAAATAGGTTTGTGTACTTGCGTGCGTCGAAGACAACAGTAAAGAACTGGGCAACGATGTTTAAAGAAGGACGTGAGTTATCGATAGATTTTCCCAGACCAGGTCAGGCGCATATTGTTGCGTCAGAAGATGCCATGGCCAAAATTGATGCAGCAATTCGGGTGGACTGTCGCCGGAGCTTACGTTCGCCACACGTTTGTCACCATACACTGCCTGCAGTCTGCGATGAATGTCAATTTGTCGACATCCTTCAGCTGTTAGAAACCGAATCACCGCTCGATAATCACCTCTGGACGGACTCTGTATCACACCTGCCATGTTTTCAACGGTCTGCTGAGGAAACTACGAATCGGAGGATAATTACATTTTGCAAACTTGACAGTTGGTATGAGCTGTTTGCATCAGAAGTGACGTGATCATGCTCATCGTACGTATGTTCACTCAGTGCAGTTAGGTCCGGTTTCATTTGAGCACGCCTCATATATATATATATGAGTGTGTGTTTTTACTTGAAATGTATGTACGTGTGTGGATATGCGTTATTGCATATATTCAATAGTTCATGTATTATCAATTCGTGTTTGACCTACCCTGTCCTAAGTGCCATTCAGTGATTCACACATTATCTGCCGATCTCTAGATAATGGCTGCCGCATTGTATAGATTGTCGTTTCCCATTCGCTTTGTGTATTTTATGATTTATTCTGTATTCTTCTTTGCTATTTGTCCCTGGAGAAGGTTTTGTTTTGTTTCTGCCCAGGGGCTGTAACTGAGAACTGCACGTTTTTATTAAATATAAAAGGTGTTGCTCTGAGAGTGAGTAGAGCCCTCGGATCTCACAGTAAGTATACTGGTTCGATATCCATTATCGACACGCTCCGGTCAACCGAGAAATATGCTAGTGCCTGACTTATTCTTATAGAAAGAAAGACAGAGTAAAACATATTTGTCACTGCCGCTCATAAAAAGCGGATTCCTAGTAAGAAAGACTTCATTGTATCCAGGAAAGCAATGTATGATACGGGGTTTCCTGACAGTATTTTTGTGCGGTTGTACCACGAAAACAGTGTCTGATACGGGGCTTTCTGGCAGTATTTTTGTGCGGTTGTACCACGAAAACAGTGTCTGATACGGGGTTTCCTGACAGTATTTTTGTGCGGTTGTACCACTAAAGCAGTGTCTGATACGGGGTTTACTGACAGTATTTTTGTGCGGTTGTACCACGAAAGCAGTGTCTGATACGGGGTTTCCTGACAGTATTTTTGTAGGATGGTATGTGTATGTGCATGGCTCAATCCATCAGACACGCTATCACGAGGTGACTTAATACAGGTTTACAAGATAATTAAGGAAAAGGATCAATTAGACTATAACCATTTTAAAAAAGTACAACCGGCTACAAGAACTAGAGGGCATAGCTTCAACCGGCGACAAGAACTAGAGGGCATAGGTTCAACCGGCTACAAGAACTAGAGGGCATAGCTTCAACCGGCTACAAGAACTAGAGGGCATAGCTTCAACCTGCTACAAGAACTAGAGGGCATAGCTTCAACCGGCTACAAGAACTAGAGGGCATAGCTTCAACCGGCTACAACAACAAGAGGGCACAAGTTCAAATTATTTAAAGAAAGGTCCATTTAAGATATTAGGAATAATTTTTTCAGTCAGAGAGTGGTGATTGCTTGGAATGTATTACCATATAAAATAATGGAGATCCGTAGTTCATGCATTCAAGAATAGATTGGACGGTTATTTTATTTTTGGTTATTTTTAAATCAAGTGAAGTAAGAGAAACTCGTTGTATACAGACTCTGCAGAGCATTCTAAACCAGTATAGAAAGTTTAGTTTACATTAAGTTAAGAATAGGTTTAAGTTTAAGTTAAGAATAGGTTTAAGTTTAAGTTAAGATTAGGTTTAAGTTTAAGTTAAGATTAGGTTTAAGTTTAAGTTAAGATTAGGTTTAAGTTTAAGTTAAGATTAGGTTTAAGTTTAAGTTTACGTTAAGATTAAGTTTAAGTTTAAGTTTAAGTTTAAGATTAGGTTTAAGTTTAAGTTTAAGTTTGAGATTAGGTTTAAGTTTAAGTTTAAGATTAGGTTTAAGTTTAAGATTAAGATTAGGTTTAAGTTTTAAGTTTTAAGTTTTATGTTTTATGTTATGTTATGTTATGTTATGTTATGTTATGTTGTGTTATGTTATGTTAAGTTAAGTTAAGTTAAGTTTACATTGACGGTCTCAGTTATTATGGGATAGGAGGATGGAATGACAGCTTCTATAATTAATGAAGTAAATGTGACTGATTTCACTTAGTCACTTCTTCCACGTCTTCTATGGGTTGTGTAGGTTGTGTCGTTTTTGTAGGTTGTGTGGGTTGTGTACTTCTTCATTTCTTTATTCTATGTCTCTATACTATGGCACAGCCGGCCCCTGATGAACCTTTTTAGCCGTCACTACTGACATATCTGGCAGTTTGCAGTGTTACTATTCTTTGTTCTCCTTTATGGCCCCGATAACACAGGGAAACGAAGTAAGACTTAGTGCATCTACCAGATCATTGACTGCATTTATTTAATGAGTTTGATTGTGTCATTATCTAGATTATTATGATCAGCTACGGCAACAGCTCGAAGGCCGGCTTCATCAAAGGGACCAGCCGTGGTAAAAACAGTTGCTAAATTTTGGAGCGAATAGGTGAATGAATGGGGAGACGGGGGCTATAACCCGTGTGGTGTAAGAAGAAGAAAGAATAGGTCCACTTAAACAGTCCACGTATTTTGAAAAATGTGACTAAACAATGTTGTGCAAAGGAGATGTAGCCTATCACGTCAAATGAATTGCTTGTGTACGACAAGAAGATGTGATAGAAGGTGAAAACGTTATGTAATATATGATTTCTGTGTGAAGACTAGTCGTAGTTGAATCCTCGGTCTTTAAATTCAGCGAAAACATTGAATCACACACACTGTAGGTCATCTTTGGTAGTGTTAGCGATGAATTGTCTCCCCAAGCAACTGTCTCGTCAGCCGTTCAATACTTCAGATACTGGTTACTTTTAATGATATCTGATCATAGTATCCTTGACCTTTCACACCCGTCTGTGACGACTTCTGCTCTCGATCCTTCCGCTGACGCAATGTTTCCCAAACATCCCCTTCAAATTTTCCTCCAATTAATTGTGCCCGACTTTTATTTTTTTGCTCGTTTTTATGTAGCATATTCGTATGTTGCATGTTCAACATTTTCGTATGTTGCATGTTCAACATTTTCGTATGTTGCATGTTCAACATTTTCGTATGTTGCATGTTCAACATTTTCGTATGTTGCATGTTCAACATTTTCGTATGTTGCATGTTCAACATTTTTGTATGTTGCATGTTCAACATTTTCGTATGTTGCATGTTCAACATTTTCGTATGTTGCATGTTCAACATTTTTGTATGTTGCATGTTCAACATTTTCGTATGTTGCATGTTCAACATTTTCGTATTAGTGTTGTTGCATGTTCAACATTTTCGCATTTGTGTTGCTGCATGTTCAACATTTTCGTATTTGTGTTGTTGCATGTTCATCATTTTCGTATTTGTGTTGTTGCATGTTCAACATTTTCGTATTTGTGTTGTTGCATGTTCAACATTTTCGTATTTGTGTTGTTGCATGTTCAACATTTTCGTATTTGTGTTGTTGCACGTTCAACAGTTTCTTCGATTCCTCCTAAGAAATCTTTCCAACTGTTCAAGTCATGTGATCAGGCCATTTCAATCTCTCTATTCTGTGCAGACTCGTATTTACGCTAATCTGTATCTTTCACGCTGTTGTATTTCTTCATGTTTCACAGCAATACCATAGAATACAACATATATATTGGAGTCGAAGATTTTTATTTTGGTGTTGAACTCAATTTATTTTGACTGCCGTAAGGTCCAAACGCAACGATATATTCTCAGGCCTTTTATATTTTAATGTGGATATCATTATCCATACCTCCAGATTTGTTTATATTGCTACCAAGAGATATATGAATAATTACACATCTTGTAAAAGTGTATTAAATGACAATTCTTCTTCTTCTTCGTAACCTTTCAGATGTCAACTTGTATTTGCTCGAAGAAAGCAGCGGTCATCCTGAGGCTGTCGACACCGCCATAGAGCTTGTCTAGTTTTGCCACTGGTGATGGCCACATGTGCTTTCTCTGGTCCTCGTATGTCGGGCAGTTTTGCAGCAGATGTTCAGGGGTTATTTTCTCGGTACCACAAGTGCATTCGTCAGTGCCACCTATCTTCAGTTTATTGAATAGATGGTACCTCAGTCTGTTGTGGCCTGTGCGGAGTCTGAAGACTACGACCTGCTCTCTTCTGTTCAACTGGGAATAGGCATCGTTTTTTGTGTATCCAGTATGTTCTGTTTCCGATTTGGCCATGTATCTGGCCCTAATAAACCTTTTGGACTCTTCGTAGGTCACACTAGAATCTGGTTGTGGTAGTCTTGCACCTTTTTTTGTCAGTCTGTCTGCCTCCTCGTTGCCTTGGATGTTACAGTGGGATGGAACCCATTGTACCACTACTCTTTTTGGTGCGGACTGCTGGCATAGTTGACAGAGTACTGCTCTTAAATCATTAAGTTCAGTATATTTCTTGCTTTTTAGTGCTGTGACTACAGCATTTGTTCTTATAATTTACGTTTTCCCCCTCAGTGTATCGTCAGTCCCAGTTTCTGGTATCTCTCATCAGATATGTTTCTTTTATTATGCTTCCGTGCATCTGAGTACAGTTATGGGACAGAAGAGCCAAGTTATCGACAGAGGTCATCTTGTTGTTGTGCCAGTCTATTGAATCCATTTTCTCTGTGATCCTGTCTTCATAATCCAGTCAATATCCAGCACAAAATGAATTGGTGCAAAAAAATATCCTTGTTGTACATCAGTTCTTATCTTGGCTTGGGTTCGTTCATTCTCAATCTCCCGCTACCAAACCCTGAAAGGGCTTATGTAGCAGAATGTAGTCCAGAGAACGGAATGCGTTGTGTCGTAGTTTACAGCTTGACTGCGATATTTGCACCTTTCGGTCCAACACATCCGACTTCAGCAAGCATTTTTTGAGTACCGGGTTAACATTCTCTCTTCGACCCCTTCTCCTTAGTCAGTCTCCCCTGCTGCAGCCTGTTATCCAGGATCACCGCGTAGAGGTGTAGAAGGGTCTTGGCAACTCTGGTTCGCTGGCCCTGACGCTAGCATTCAGCTATGGCTCGCTGACCACTGAGCTGCTCAGCATCTTGATCCCAATTCTCATCTAAAAGGGCCCATACAGCTGACCTTCATGTCAAACTCTACCTCCCTAATTTGCCGGGTTTTTTTTTCTTCAATTATGTTAGTGAACATCGTGGGAACAACTTAGAGCCTGAGCATCGTCCAAACTGACCAAGCTATGAGATACCTTCTCATAGTTCAAGAATCCGTTATCAAGTTGTACCATTCCCCATGTGACACTTTGTCGAAATATCATTCTGCGGGTACCTGCGTTGGTCTACACAGGAACTATCATCATTTCGTAGCTGTTTGTATCTGGGCTCTTTGAATCTCTCTACTATGATTATGTTAAATATTTTCCTAGTCGCTGATAATAACATCATTTCCCTAAATTGTGTGCATTGTTGCAGGTAGCCATCTTTGACAACTTGACTAGATTGTGTATTGTTGTAGGTAGCCTTCTTTGACAACTTGACTAGATTGTGTATTGTTGTAGGTAGCCATCTTTGACAACTTGACTAGATTGTGTATTGTTGTAGGTAGCCATCTTTGACAACTTGACTAGATTGTGTATTGTTGTAGGTAGCCTTCTTTGACAACTTGACTAGATTGTGTATTGTTGTAGGTAGCCTTCTTTGACAACTTGACTAGATTGTGTATTGTTGTAGGTAGCCGTCTTTGACAACTTGACTACATTCCTCACTAGATTGTGCATTGTTGCAGGTAGCCTTCTTTGACGACTTGACTAGATTGTGTATTGTTGTAGGTAGCCTTCTTTGACAACTTGACTAGATTG
Source organism: Ariolimax columbianus (assembly GCA_036924085.1). Classification (NCBI taxonomy): domain Eukaryota; kingdom Metazoa; phylum Mollusca; class Gastropoda; order Stylommatophora; family Arionidae; genus Ariolimax; species Ariolimax columbianus. Next base: position 52,636,432 of record JAVGWX010000002.1, on the reverse strand, counting down.
TGTATTGTTGTAGGTAGCCTTCTTTGACAACTTGACTAAATTCCTCACTAGATTGTGCATTGTTGCAAGTAGCCTTCTTTGACAACTTGACTATATTGTGTATTGTTGTAGGTAGCCTTCTTTGACAACTTGACTAGATTGTGTATTGTTGTAGGTAGCCGTCTTTGACAACTTGACTACATTCCTCACTAGATTGTGCATTATTGCAGGTAGCCTTCTTTGACGACTTGACTAGATTGTGTATTGTTGTAGGTAGCCTTCTTTGACAACTTGACTAGATTGTGCATTGTTGTAGGTAGCCTTCTTTGACAACTTGACTAGATTGTGCATTGTTGTAGGTAGTCTTCTTTGACAACTTGACTAGATTGTGTATTGTTGTAGGTAGCCTTCTTTGACAACTTGATTAAATTCTTCACTAGATTGTACATTGTTGCAGGTAGTCTTCTTTGACAACTTGACTAGATTGTGTATTTTTGTAGGTAGCCTTCTTTGACAACGACTAGATTGTGTATTGTTGTAGGTAGCCTTCTTTGACAACTTGACTAGATTGTGTATTGTTGAAGGTAGCCTTTTTTGACAACTTGACTAGATTGTGTATTGTTGTAGGTAGCCTTCTTTGACAACTTGACTAGATTCCTCACTAGATTGCGCATTGTTGCAGGTAGCCTTCTTTGACAACTTGACTAGATTGTGTATTGTTGTAGGTAGCCTTCTTTGACAACTTGATTAGATTGTGTATTGTTGTAGGTAGCCTTCTTTGACAACTTGACTAGATTGTGTATTGTTGTAGGTAGCCTTCTTTGACAACTTGACTAGATTGTGTATTGTTGTAGGTAGCCTTCTTTGACAACTTGACTAGATTGTGTATTGTTGTAGGTAGCCTTCTTTGACAACTTGATTAGATTGTGTATTGTTGTAGGTAGCCTTCTTTGACAACTTGACTAGATTGTGTATTGTTGTAGGTAGCCTTCTTTGACAACTTGACTAGATTGTGTATTGTTGTAGGTAGCCTTCTTTGACAACTTGACTAGATTGCCTTCTTCCATTCTCTAATATTTCTTCTATTTCTCAAAATTTGTCACGAAATTTGCATGAAATATATTTCTGCAAAAAATGTTAATACCTGCTTTGATTGCTTCTGTTAAGATACTATCTCAACGTGTGATTTTACCCTCTCGAATCTCCATTATGGCTTTCTTGATTCCGCCTTCGTGTTGAAGAACAAACAAGGTGCTGGGTTCGATCCCCATCACAGCACCGGCCGTTACCCTGGGGAAGCAAACCCTTAAAAAATGCAGGAGAAAGCAGACCCTTACATAAAATGCGTGCTGAAGTCGGATGCACTGGGCCGACAGGCGCAAAAATAAAAATGCAGTGCAACGCATACCGCCTTGCGGATTAGAGAAATAAGGCGAACGCAAAAAACAAAAAAAACAAAAAAAAATATAACATGCAATAATTTTCAGAACTTTATACAGGAATCGGGTATATTTACAACAATTTATTACGGGACCTCCCCGTTGCATTTTACATGCAATATTTGTCTAGAAAGAAATTATCGAGCGATGGCGGACTCGACAGTTCTATGAAGGCAAACTAGATTTCCGATGCAAGAATGTCATTTGTCATCGCCAAACACCCAACGGAATCTGCAATATCCGTTGTGGGTTTCTTGAGAGAGTTCCAATAATGTGAATGTCATTTTACATGCTCAGATATTTTGGGACGAATGATTAGCGAATGATGGATAACCAGATTCACGATGATATCATTCAACATGTGTAGATAACTACACTTGTTTTAAAGTGTACCAAATAACTACTTTACACTAGTTAATCTTATATACCTTTATATTAACCAAGCTCATATACCTTTACATTAACCAATCTTATATACCTTCACACCAAGCAATTTTATATACCTTTACATCAACCAGTCGTATATACCTTCACACCAACCACGCTTATATACCTTTACATCAACCAATCGTATATACCTTTACACCAACCAACCTTAAATACATTCACACCAACCAATCTTATATACATTCACACCAACCAATCCTGTATAACTTCACACCAACCAATCTTCTACACCTTCATGTCACAACAATCAAAAGTATATTCTTCCACACCATTCAGTCGGCTATTCCTTTACGTCAATCAGTCTTCTTATACATACACACCAATCAGTCTTGTAAGTCTACACACCAATCAGTCTTGTAAGTCTACACACCAATCAGTCTTGTAAGTCTACACACCAATCAGTCTTGTAAGTCTACACACCAATCTTGTAAGTCTACACACCAATCAGTCTTGTAAGTCTACACACCAATCAGTCTTGTAAGTCTACACACCAATCAGTCTTGTAAGTCTACACACCAATCAGTCCTGTAAGTCTACACACCAATCAGTCTTGTAAGTCTACACACCAATCTTGTAAGTCTACACACCAATCAGTCTTGTAAGTCTACACACCAATCAGTCTTGTAAGTCTACACACCAATCAGTCTTGTAAGTCTACACACCAATCAGTCTTGTAAGTCTACACACCAATCAGTCTTGTAAGTCTACACACCAATCAGTCTTGTAAGTCTACACACCAATCAGTCTTGTAAGTCTACACACCAATCAGTCTTGTAAGTCTACACACCAATCAGTCTTGTAAGTCTACACACCAATCAGTCTTGTAAGTCTACACACCAATCAGTCTTGTAAGTCTACACACCAATCATTCTTGTAAGTCTACACACCAATCAGTCTTGTAAGTCTACACACCAATCAGTCTTGTAAGTCTACACACCAATCAGTCTTGTAAGTCTACACACCAATCAGTCTTGTAAGTCTACACACCAATCAGTCTTGTAAGTCTACACACCAATCAGTCTTGTAAGTCTACACACCAATCAGTACTCCAATCCTATACATCAATCAGTCATCTAAGCCTATACGTCAATAGGTTCTCTAAGCCTACACGTCAATCAGTCCCCTAACCCTACACGCCAATCAGTCCTCTTATACTTTCACACCAACCAGTACTAGATTCATTGGCATGTCCCCTTACATACGCACGCCCACGCACACACATACACACACACACACCCACACACACACACACCCACTCACCCACACACATACGTACACACATACACACCCACTCACCCACACGCCCACTCACACGTCCATACACACATACACACACATTCATACAAACACTCACCCACAAACACACATCCACACACACTCATACACATATAGACACATACCCACACACATACACCAATTGACACACACACACTCACACGCACATACCCACACGTATACATGTACACACATACACACATTCAAACGCACATTAACACTCATACATATATATACACACACACGCACAAAAACACACACACACACACACATATACATACACCCAGCTACTCACAAGTTGTAGAGCAGAATGTCTGGCAACCAAATCTTGTCTGAAGGTATGCGGACATCAGAGATGTTCTCGTATTGGGACTTGTCCCACCTGAGTAGGACATCCTGCCACGTCTGTGGATGGTGAAACACAGTTCTAAGTTATTAGATGATGGAGGTAGCGGTGGCAATCCTCAGACACGACATTCATCAGTTCACCCAGCTGTAAATGGACACTTGACTTTCTCATAGGGAAGGCCAACATAGACAATCATTCTATACCAGCAGAAGAGACCTGCACAAATGTCAGAGCTGAAGCAAGAGCTGTTCATGCAGTAACGTAGATTCTTATCAGTTAAAACACAGCTACAAAGAAAACGGCCATTCTAACAGACTCCAGGAGTGTACTCTGAGCCATCTCAAGCCGCAAACAACCTGTGTGCAGCTCAAGGTGGTTATAGCAAATGTCTCATCATCATGTAAATGTCGCTGCAAATTGTTGAGACAGCTTGGGCTATCAGAAATAGTGGCACATCAGATGTAAAACATCTCCACCGTTCTCTCGCGCTGATTATCACACCGCAACAGACCAATACCCCCTGTAAATTCATGCCAAGTAAAATATTTCGCAAGAGTCGTGACGTCGACAAGAACAGTCCGTCCGTGATAGTTTCCGGTCTGCGAAATTCAATATGTTAACATTTGTGTTCTTACCTCGTCTGTTCGTTTTTAAAATTTAAACGTGCTTTATATTGTTTAGACGTATTTAGATTTCATCGAAGTCGTCGTTGACGATGCCTATTCATTGTGCTGCCCCAGGCTGTGGTGAAAATGATAACAATGAGACATGTGCATGAATTGGGACCTTGAAAACTGAAACACAAATTCGAAAAGATAAGATAAAGGAATGATAAGACTACGATTCTAAACAAAGAAAACTTCACTCCAACTGATAATGCCAGAGTGAGTCAAATCTTCACTCCAACTGATAATGCCAGAGTGAGTCAAATCTTCACTCCAACTGATAATGCCAGAGTGAGTCAAATCTTCACTCCAACTGATAATGCCAGAGTGAGTCAAATCTTCACTCCAACTGATAATGCCAGAGTGAGTCAAATCTTCACTCCAACTGATAATGCCAGAGTGAGTCAAATCTTCACTCCAACTGATAATGCCAGAGTGAGTCAAATCTTCACTCCAACTGATAATGCCAGAGTGAGTCAAATGTTTTAACATATTTATTAAGTAATTTTTTAAATTTAGTTTTTTTTAAACTCGAGCGGACAAATCAACGGATATACAATTAGCTATAGGAGGTGACATGAAGAGAACACACAAATAGATCGATAACTATAGGACCAGAAAAACGTGGACAGGTCCTTCTTCTTCGTCTCTTCTTCTTTCATCCTGAGATCAAAATCCCGGTTTCTCTTACCAAGGACACCGTTGTTTGTACGGCTGTTTTATCTCCCATACAGCTTTTGTTTCATTTCTCTCTCGCGAGGCCAGTATTGTTCTCTCTTTTCCTACGTGAGCGTGCAGCTTTGCAGGATGTGTTTTACACGTGCTTTACTTTGTACGATCATGATATGCTCCCCACATGGGCACCTGTTATGGCATGCTCCCCCACATGGACACCTGCCATCTGCCCCAAATGCTCCTTTTGTTGTAAAGATGACCCTTGAGTCTTTTATGCCCAGTTCTCAGTCTGAAGATGATGACTTGCTCTTCTCTAGTTAAGTTAAAGTAGCTGTCTTCTTTTCGGAAGTCGGGGTGTTGGTCAGCCCATTTTATTCTGAAGTTAGCTTTAATTATGGTCTTGGCCTCATTATAAGTGATACTCTGGTCTGTTTGTGGGGATGTTCCTCCACACTTTGCTAGTTTGTCTGCAGTTTCATTGCCTTCAATATTGCAGTAAGATGGGATCCACGGAATGATCAACTTTGGGTGTTCTGCTTAGAGATGTGTCAAGAAGAACACACATTGCCCGAGATCGTTATCTTTATGTTGTTTTAGCTGCTAATACTGACGCAGAATCGGTCAGGAATATTATGTTTTCTTGATGGACATCTTTATCTTGGAGCTCCGCCTTCAGCGCCTTCGCTTCTGCATGTAAGTTATTGGAGTATGTTCCTGTTGTTAATATTCGAGTTTTTTTCTTCTCCATTCCATAGTCTGTAATAGACCATCCCAACTCCATTGGGTGTATCTTTATTAGATGAGCCATCTGTATTAACGTGTATCATGTTCCTGGTAGATATACTCTCCTAAGATATTCTTTGTGATAAATTTCCTTTTTAAATGTGAGTTCCCTTTTTCCCTTTTCCCTCTATGGTTTCTACCATCTCAGGGAACTTGACTTTTTTCCATGATGAGATTTGAAATGTTTGTTTTAGATATCTAACCACTGTCTGGCTTATGATTTGCTCTGCTCATGCAAGTTCTTTTGTTTTTAATATCAAGTGATTTCTATTTAATCTCCCTCTCAGGCGATTTATCCTGTCATGTATTGGGTGATCAGGCATTCGTTTGAACTTCTTCCCCTGCTGGAGTGTTTTTTGGTTTCTGTGCGTCTCCATACTTTCGATTCGTGTGATTTTCTCCATTGCATTTATTGGCGTTGTTCTCATAGCTTCAGTGATGATACGTATAAATTGTTTTTGGGTTGTATTTATTTGTTGAAAGTTTTTCTTTGTTGCAGTGGACCACGTTGCTATCCCGTATTCTAGCAATGGTCTCACATAACCTATGTACAGTTTCTTTCGGGTGCCCGTGTCCGCTCTCAATGTTGAGCTTGATATCTTTCTCATTGTGGCCATTCTGTTCTAAGCTTTGTTGGTGGCTATTTTTTATCTGGTTTTTCCAACCTGGGGTCCATTGTTATTCCTAGATAAGTTGGACTTATGTCAAAGGGAAGAATCTGGTCATTTACTTTAAGGATCACTTCTTGGGGCTTGGGAGATAGAGAGAAGATTGTGTACGTGATTTTGGTTTCGTTTATAGCGATTTGGCATATTTTTTTTCCATGTCTCTATTTTATTTAAGATCTCCTACATTTGGTTTCTAGCTACAGGTGTAGACTCTTCGGATGTCCATAGTGTCAGATCATCTGCATATAGTGCACAGTGTACTGTTTTAGGGATTTCTGTGATTATATCATTGATATATATATGAGGAACAGCATGGGTGAGAGTATTCCACCTTGTGGAACTCCTTGTTCCATTTTCATCTTTTTGCTGAGGTGTCCTTGGAGTTGCACTCTTGCTGTCCTGTTATCTAGGTAATCACTAATCCACATGTGCATGTTATTGGTTACACCCATTTGCAGTAGTTTGAGTTTTAACTGGCTCTTCCATATTTTATCAAAGGCTTTTTCTAGGTCTATCCAGACTGCCAGTGTTTTCTTTTTTTTCTTGAAATGCTTCTTCTATCTCCTGGGAGATATATGTCACCTGATCTTCGGTCGATCTGCTTCTACGAAAACCTGCTTGATGGGGGATAAGTAAATTTATTTATTCCATATGACAGGTTATTCTAGTGTTAACTATTCACTCCATTAGTTTCATCACACAGCTGAGTAGACTAATAGGTCTGTAACTGCCTGGCTTCATTTTGTCTTTCCCCTGTTTAAGAATGGGGATAGTCCTTGCCTCCTTCCACACTGTGGGGACAGTTACTTGTTTCCTGCTTGTGTTAAAGATGTGTAGCAGTTTGTTTTTTGCTATTTCTCCCATATTTGAGAGCATTTCATTAGTGATGCCATCGTTTCCTGGGACTTTTCTGTTCTTGAGTTTACTAATGGCTGACTCCAATTCTATCTTAATGATATTTACTATCAGATGTTCCTCAGGTGCTCGCATTGAGTGTTCCGTGTGGTTTATTTCTTTCTTAAAATACCTTTTCATGTCTGCTGGGATTTTGTTTCTATTTATTTCTGCATAATGTGGACAGATCCAGGAATGAAAGAGGGGACAGATTTATCCAAGTTTGTGAATGCAACCTTTGTTTAGGAAGAAGACCTGGGCACGATAGAACGTTTGTAAGTTGTGTATATATTGCAAATGAAAAATGGATTTAGGAAAAAAGTCAGTAATATTGGTTGGACTAAATTAAAAAAAGAAAGATAGAAAAGTAGGCCTATTTTTCATGAGGAAGATATTACAAAAGAAGTGAGCAGAAAATGTCAGTCAACTATTTCATGAAAACAGAGTACACAAGCCACAGGTACAGAATAATGAAGGAACAGATATCCTCAAGTCAGATGTATAGAAAACAAAGACAATTTTCAGAGACATCATTTTTTTTTTTTTTTGTGCGAAAAAAAGAGGCATAATGACACAGTTACCTTATGGACATAGACAACACCAGAAGTAAAACATGGTTTAGAGACCGACATTAGAAATGGTATGTGTATTCCTCCTTACTGTATGGTGCAGCTGAAACGTGGACAATGAATAAACAATTGAAGGTGAGAATTGATGCCTTTGAAGAGCATAGACAGGGAACGTTGGAGACCTATTGCCGCCAACCTTCATTGTGTAGAATTGCTGAGTCAGACAAATAATGATAGGGAAACAAAAACAACCATTAATGTTATAAGTGAATTTCTAACTAGGCTAAGAAACTCTTTACCAGCAGAAAGACAAATATTAATTGATTGTGTAATACAACAACTCTCTTCTAAAATAAGTGAAAAGCATCATTTGGGGTATAGCTTAGAATGTTCAATTTTTGTATGTTTGCTTTTTTCAATATCATTCCACTCACACAAAAATTGCGGAACTCTGGGCATCTTATACTTCCACATGCATGTACTATTCACAGGGAATGTTCCATAATCAATTTAGATCCAGCACATGAGCAACTCAGGTGAACATTTTTTGTCATATGCCAAACACAGGTTTGAAACATTGCAGCCCGAAGACCACGTTGTGTGTCTAATGATGGACACGATCTATATTAAAGGTGATCTTGATTTCAAGGGAGGTAACATTGTGGGCTTTGCTTATAATGATGAAAAGTCTGCAAACAGTGCATATGTTTTTATGATAATTAGTTTTCTATCATCCTATATTATAAAGATGTTGTGCATATTTTGCTTGTGCTCAAAATTACTGCACACGAGCTTTTTCTTGTCGTAAGAGGGTTGTCGTGGGCTTGATAGTAATTGACTTCAAAGTGATACGCGTAAGCTCTGACAACAACGCAATTAATGGCAAGGCAATGCCCTTTTTTCCTCTCCTCCAGGTATAAGTATTGTATACAGACATCTTAATGACCATAGTAGACTATTGTTTTTTTTAAATTTTTTGACCCTATGCACATTTCTAAATGCATACGAAACAGTTGGCTAAATCAGAGAAATGTTAGCCAGTGCATGTACTATCTTGATTTTGAAAATTATTCTGTTTCCAAAACAGCGGCATTTGACACCATAAAAAAGTTTCGTTCAAAAGAGATCGACAATTTAGTGAAATAGTTGGTGAGTTTAGCAAAAATGTTAAAGAAGAATTACTTCCTTTCTATAAGGAGAACAATAATTGTTACTGATGAAGATTTGCAGAATGTCATTGATTTAATCCCTATATTAAATGTCGCGGGATATTGTACATTTTCAACTATACAGAAATTGAAATGCATGTTCTTTTAGCTGTATTTGACTATTGATGACATAAACATGAATGTCACACAAAACCAATATGGGCTAACACAAGTGGTGTTCTGTAAGTTGTACTTGACAGTTGAGAATATAGACATGAATGTCACACAAAGCCAATATGAACTAACACAAATGGTGTTCTGTAAGTTGTACTTGACAGTTGAGGATATAGACATGAATGTCACACAAAGCCAATCTGAACTAACACAAATGGTGTTCTGTAAGTTGTACTTGACAGTTAAGGATATAGACATGAATGTCACACAAAGCCAATATGAACTAACACAAATGGTGTTCTGTAAGTTCTATTTGACAGTTGAGGATATAGACATGAATGTCACACAAAGCTAATATGAACTAACAGAAAAGAAGGACCGATAAGTTTATCCGTATCATCAACCTAATGTACTTGATATTGTAATACATACATACATCGTTTATCAAAAAAACTGGTTTCTGTTGATCTTGAAAGACTGTGTCCATGTCAACCTTGCTGAGATTAACTTAATTTTTGCAAGTCATATTAAAAAAATTGTAAATAAAAGTATTAATAACATTGACATAAATTATCCCTTTCTATATTCTGCGATCAATTAAACAAGTCATAAAGCTACCATTAGAATCTAAATAAATTATCCATTTTTAAAATTCCGCTTTCAATTAAACAAGTCATAAGGCAATCTTACAGTTGAATGCGCTTCGTCTAACAATGGCGCCCTTTAGTTCTGTGACGTCACGACATCCTGCTCTGGCCTAGATTTACAGGGGGCATTGAACGGACTCGCCTAGATGCCCAAGTGGTTAAACATATTTGGGCGACTGTATCCGTCCTGACATGTCACAGGAAGCGACTAGAAAAGGTTGTGCATGCAGCTAGTAACTACACCATGTAATAACCATTACAACTGAAAAAACGCTGCAAACAGTTGGATTCAGAACTCTCCGAAAGTTTGTTAGAGTACACCACATGCAGTGTTGGACATCCACTCCGACATCTAGAGTAAGAGGTAAATGACGATCAAGATGAACCCAATTGGACAAGATGGACCCAGACTGACAAGATGAACCCAATTGGACAAGATGGACCCAGACTGACAAGATGAACCCAATTGGACAAGATGGACCCAGACTGACAAGATTAACCCAATTGGATAAGATGGACCCAGACTGACAAGATGAACCCAATTGGACAAGATGGACCCAGACTGACAAGATGAATCCAATTGGACAATATGGACCCAGACTGACAAGATGAACCCAATTGGACAATATGAACCCAGACTGACAAGATGAATCCAATTGGACAAGATGGACCCAGACTGACAAGATGAACCCAATTGGACAAGATGGACGCAGACTGACAAGATGAACCCAATTGGACAAGATGGACCCAGACTGACAAGATGAACCCAATTGGACAAGATTGACTAATTTAACACGCCAATACTGCAGAATGACTACCAAAAGTACACCTTCGTGGGGTCTAATAGAGAACATGTGCTGGAATTAGACCCTCGAAAATCTGGGGCTACCCTCTAAGAAACTTGATTGTCTCGCTAAGGGAATTGACGGAAGGGCACCACCAGGTGTGGAACCTGCGGCTTAATTTGACTGAACACGCCAATACTGTAGAACAACTGACAAATCGAGAGCACTGCCGTTTGGGTCTAATATGAACGTACGCTGGTATTAGACTCACGGATGACAAGTCAGCACTCAAACACTCAAATGAAAGAACGCTACGGAAATCGTGTTTAACTCCGCAGAAACCGCAGATTTCAAATACCTGGTCATTGACAAACAAAAGCCCTCAATAAATTCGTCTGACCAAATAGTGAACGGGTGCTGGAAATAGATCATCTGAAGACAGGTCAGTTTTACCCTACAAATGACAGGGCGTTGCTACGGAAAACCAGCTCAAATCGAGAGGAGCCGCAGACACTTTGGTTCACGTACCAGGCTGATAAGCCAAGGGCGCGAGGCTACCATGTGAGGGATTACGGCCGAACCCTTGTAAGCCGCAATCCCGCCCAAAATCTCAGCACCACTGCAATGGGAGGCTCCTACATGCTCGGGACCTGGGGCTTGCGCCCCAGCCCTATCAGGTAGAGCCACAGTAAGAGGTGTCCGCCAATCAAAGCGGGCGGACAACTGATTGATACTCACCCTATACGGCGTTGGGGTGCGAAAACACCAACCAAAGACTGTGAACTGTCAAGACTCAACCACTGACCATGAGAGTTGTCTGCACATCAGGCGAACAACATCTCTGTGACATTACCAGGCTTGTCCCCTGGCTGAATGCACTCCGGCTACGATATCTACCTCTGTACGTTATCAGCCATATAACTATCATACTGGACGCAGAAGAGATGCAGACCAGCGGACATTGCACACCTGCCCCACTGTGTCAACACCCCAGGTGGCGGGGAATGCTAGGCGTACCATCCCTGCATAGAAGCCAAGAAAATAAAGGGAAAAAGAGATACCCCACTCACATGCAAATGCTACGTTTCTGGCAGGACGTGACGATCCTGGGATACAGACACACTGGACTGCCTCTCTTCCGGGTAAACCAGTCCATCTCATATATCATCTCACATATCATCATTGCACCCTATAGACACGAGTAGTGAAGACTCGATAGTCTGGTAAGACAACTTCCATAAGAGAGAAAACTCTGATCGTAAACAACTGCTGCCTTGCAGATAGGCTGGGGACAGCCAAAGGCTAAGGAAGGCATCCCTACAGAAACGCCTGTTGAAATCGGATGCACGGGGCCGCAAGCCTAACAAAACAGTGCAACGTAAATCACAGTATGATGGCAGTACAACCTATTAGAAAAACGTATGGCGCTCATCCTGAGGAGACCCGCCAGGCAGCGATAGCGCCGGGCCTCACGCCTCGAAGGGGCCCACCCTTGATTACTGGTGGTCACCCACCCATGTGTCGTGGAGTCAAGGCACATGGCTATGGGGCAACGTCTATTGGCCAAAACCTCAAGACCCTCAAAATACTACAGTGGAATGCGGAGGGAGTCATTAACAAAAAACTTTCCCTAACACACCACCTGCATGAAGGTAAGATTGACGTGGCATGTATCCAGGAAACGCACCTCAACAATAACCATAAATTCTCAATCAGAGGATATCAGACCTTCCGTCTAGATAGAGAAGGCCACAAAGGAGGGGTCCTGATACTGACCAGAAACAGCATACCGAGTAGCGCGGTACCTGTCAATCACACCGGACAAGCAGAAATTGTAGGAGTTGACATAATGGCTAAAGAGACGAAGCTCTGCATTTTCAATCTGTACGGACCACCAAACAGAGACCTATCGCTCTCGAGTATGGAGGTCAGAGACTCCAACTGCATAGTAGTTGGAGATTTCAACAGCCACTCGGAGAGATGGGGATACTCTGACACAGACAGTAGAGGTGACGAAGTGGAAGATTGGGAGATAGATGCAAATCTCTCCCTAATCAATAGGCCGGAGGATAGCCCTAGCTTCTATTCAAGAACATGGCATACCACCTCGACTCCAGATTTGGCCTTCTCCACACAGGACATACACTATAAAATAGACCGCCAGGTGCTAAACCAACTGGCAGGTAGCGACCACAGGCCGATCAGGCTAACCATTGACATGGAAGTAGGCCCACAGGAAACAAAACCGCTCCCACGTTGAAATTACAAACGAGCCGACTGGGACAGATTTGCAATCCTGACAGATGGGCTGTGTGAAACCATCAACACACGAAACACCAAAATGAAGCCCATGGTGGAGAGCCTAAGCAAGGCAATAATGCAAGCCGCCACTGAAACCATCCCAAGAGGAGCTAGGAAAAACTATAAGCCCTACTGGAATGATGAGTTACAGAAAGTGGAAGATGCAGTAACAAATGCTAGGAACATGGCAGAACGAGTAAAATCCATGGAGGCAAACATCGCCCTCAAAGCCGCCGCGGCGAAGTACAAACACACTCTCAAGCAAACAGCAAGAGAAAGTTGGAAAATAAAAACGGAAAGTCTGAACCTGGACAAAGAAGGGAACAAGCTATGGAAGCTAGTCAGAGCCATGAATGACGAAACCCCGTCAAATAAACAAATTACTATCAAGCAGGGCGAGAACTTGATCACAGGTAAGAAAGCCGCAAACGCCTTTGTCGATCACTATGCCAGAGCAAACCACATCGAGGTCCCTGCAGATAAGCATACAGACATTAGCGAAGAGCTAAAGGGACACGAAAACATAAATACGGCTCCTGAAGAGCACATGATGGCCAAACTAACAATGCGCGAAATGGAAGAGGCTATGAGAACACTAAAGAAAAGGAAATCTCCCGGAAAAGACGGGATAACAAACGAAATGCTGATGGGGCTGGGCCAAACAGCGAAGAAGAAACTACTATCAGTCCTGAACCAAAGCTGGAAAAGGGGTATTGTACCCCAGGCATGGAAAGATGCAATACTGGTACCAGTACCAAAAACAGGGAAGGACAAAACAGATCCAAATGGATACAGGCCCATTAGCTTACTGAGCTGTGTCGGCAAGCTGATGGAACGGATGATAAACACCAGTCTGATGTGGCATCTGGAAGAAAAACGAATACTAATTCCACAGCAAGCCGGCTTTAGACAGCACAGATCCACTGAGGACCAGGTCATCCTCATAGCCCAGGAGATAGAAGATGCCTACCAGGCACAGAAACACACAGTAGCTGTTTGGGTGGATCTGGAAAAGGCATTTGACAAAGTCTGGAAGGATGGACTTAGAGTCAAGCTAAGAAGAAGTGATGTCTGTGGGAAGATGTACAAGTGGATCAACCACTACCTCAAACAAAGAACGGCCAGAGTCCAAGTACAAGGGCAGATGAGCAAAAAGGTGACACTCGAGCAGGGAGTACCCCAAGGGGGAGTATTGTCACCCACACTCTTCCTGGTATATATAAACGATATTACAGAGAATATACCAAGAAGAGTCCATAGCTCAATGTTTGCAGACGATCTGGCTATGTGGACCTCTGAAAAGAATCTCACCATAGCAAGAAATCGGATGCAGACGGCCCTAACATCGCTGGAAGAGTGGGCGAACTCATGGCTGGTCAAAATAAACGAGGAGAAAACCACGTGCACAATATTCTCGCTCTCATTAAAACCCCAAAGTACCAAATTAAGTCTGAATGGCAAAATCCTGCTAAAGAAACTGTACACTGGAAGAGTGAGACCAGTTCTCGAGTATGGCATTGCGGCATGGACAACCGCAGCGAATACGAACTTCGATAAAGTTAACAAACTTCAAAACCAAGCCATGAGAATTATAACAGGTGGCATGAAGTCAACGCCAATTGTAGAACTTGAAAAGATTACAAAATTGCAATCCATGACCGATAGAAGAGACTGCAGAGCCCAGCTGCAGTCAGAGAAACTCCGAAGACTGACGGACCATCCAATGTACCAGAGACTAAACAATTTGGGAAATGGGAAACTAAAGCGGAGAAACTTTGCAGAAATAGCCAAAGCAAAGATGCACGAAGATCCCATAAACGCACTAACAACACCAAAACCCATCACTACTGTACGAAAACCTACTTGGAGGCAGGATATATTTCCAGAGGTGGTAGAAAATATACCAGGTATTGCAAACAAAAACTGCCAGAGTGAAAAAGAAAGGAGAGACACTACCCTAAGCTTCATAACGAAAAGCTACCCAAGCATGGACTGGACCCATGCATACACCGACGGTTCTGTAACAAACACTACACAGAACGGAGGGGCAGGAGCATTCCTGAACCTACCAAATGGCAGAAAAATAACACTGTCATTCGCTACTGGTAAGTACACAAGCAATTTCAGAGCAGAGGCAGAGGCACTGAGGGCGGCAGTGGAAGAAATGGTAACACACAGTGAAAATGAGAGCCATATAGTCCTGCTGACAGATGCTCTCGAAGTAGTCACAGCGCTAAAAAGCCAGAAAAACACTGAGCTCAATGACTTAAGAGCAGCACTCTGCAAACTGTGCCAGCAGTCCGCACCAAAAAGGGTAGTGGTACAGTGGGTTCCGTCACACTGCAACATCCAAGGCAACGAGGAGGCAGACAGACTGGCAAAAGAAGGTGCAAGGCTACCACAAACAGATACCAGTATGACGTACGAAGAGTCAAAACGGCTTATCAAAGCCAGATACATGACCAAATGGGAAACCGAACATACTGGTTACACCAAAAACGATGCCTATTACCAGTTGAACCGAAGAGAGCAGGTCGTTGTCTTCAGACTTCGCACTGGCCACAACAGACTGAGGTACCACCTATTCAACAAATTGAAGATAGGGTGTACCGACGAATGCCCGTGCGGTACTGGTAAAATGACCACTGAACATCTGCTGCAGAACTGCCCGACATACGAGGATCAGAGAGAGCAGATGTGGCCATTGTCAGTGGAACTGCAAGACAAGCTCTATGGTAGTGGCGAGAGTCCAAGGATGACCGCCGCTTTTTTTCGAGAAAATAATGGTTACTGTCTGACTGTGTACGCAGAAGAAGAAGAAGAAGAAGAAGGACAAAATGGACCCAGACTGACAAGATGAACCCAATTGGACAAGATGGACCCAGACTGACAAGATGAACCCAATTGGACAAGTTGGATCCAGACTGACAAGATGAACCCAATTGGACAAGATGGACCCAGACTGACAAGATGAACCCAATTGGACAAGATGGACCCAGACTGGCAAGATGAACCCAATTGAACAAGATGGACCCAGACTGACAAGATGAACCCAATTGAACAAGATGGATCTAATTGGGCAAGATGAACCCAGCTTGACAAGATGGACCCAGACTGACAATATGAACCCAGTTTGACCAGATGGAACCAGATTGATAAGATGAACCAAGTATGACAAGATAAACCCACTTTGACAAGACAAAAGCAGTTTGACAACTTGGCTAATATTAACCTGCGGTTGTAATGCCATCAACCGAGCCTCTCGAAGCAGATAACTCGTGCTATTTGAAGATTTGAAGAAAAATGTTCCTTCCGAAAAAAAGTAACTAGTGTATCTTTAAAACACAAATGTAATTATTGAGTCAAACGCATGTAAGACACACACAAATACGAGACACGTACATAGACACCCACAACACTAACAAACACGTACACACAAACACAGATACACATTTAAACGAAAAAAAGACAAAGAAAATAACTGTGAATCCTCTACTAATCTAGAAACTTCCACAAAATGTACAAGGAGAACACGTTCACCAACTCACCACTGAAAGTACATGGCCGCCAACAAAATAAATGTAGCAATTTTGAATCTCAGAATACATACATCTCAGTCTCTATAGACCATGCGCGTGGCGTCCTGTGAAACAATCCTGGTCGCTGAATATGGAGATCCTGAACTTCCCAAACTGCAGGATCGCAATTTCGGCGTCACTGGTGTAATCCAAAGGAATTCAGAGCAGGACAATTTGGCACCAGCTGCCGGAATGAGTAGGCAATTTTGAAACCACCCGCTTTAGGTGCTACCACACCGGATTTTCTATCTGGGTTTACTCCCGTAGTCCTATTTTCCCACCAAAGTTTCCACAAGGCGGTGATACTTACTCGAGACATCAGATGATACTCTCATCGTCCCACGCCCTGGCACATGTCGGTTTTAAATCAGAGTTACCCTCATAGTGTCTCATAGCTCAAGTCAATGTCTCAGACAGCCTCATAGCCCAAGTCAATGTCTCAGACAGCCACCATAGAGCTCGTCAATGTCTACTTATACCAGTAATGACAGTTACTCATATTCGCATACCAGTAATGACATATACTCACATTCGCATATCAGTGATGAGATATACTTACATACTCATTCCAGTAATGACATATACTCACATACGCATACCAGTAATGACATATACTCACATACGCATACCAGTGATGATACATACTTATACAAGTGAGGATATATATATATATATATATATATATATATATAAATATATATATATATATATACCAGTGATGATATATAATCATATGCACATATCAATTATGACATATGCTTATATGCATATAACATTGATGCCATCAACATACGAGTGATGACACAGACTCACATACACATACCAGTGATGGCATATACTCACATAGACATACCAGTGATGCCATATATTTCCATTCACCAACCAATGCTGACATATACTCACATACTCATACCAGTGATGACCGACTCACATAGTCATGCCAGTGATAACAAAAACTCACATACATATACTCTTGATGACATGAATTCCAATACACATACGCAGTCATGACATATACTCACATGCTCGTGTCATTGGTGACAAAAACTGACATTTACTTTTGATGACATAAATTCACAAACATACACAAATGATGACCCATACTGACACATACCAATGATGACCTTTACTCACACACACAAATGATGACATATAGTGATACACACATTGTGATATCAAATTATGACACATACTCACATACACATTCCAATCAGTGAATGGTAACCAGATGCTAACATACACATACCAAATCGATGCTTTACTAACATACACAAACCAAATGATGTTTTCGTTTCCCTACATCCGCATACCATATGATGGTTTCCTCACATACAAATACCAGAGTATGGTTTTCTCACATACCATATGATGGTTTCCACACATACACGTACCAGATTACGGTTTTCTCACATACACATACCATATAATGGTTTTCTCACATACACATACCAGAGTATGGTTTTCTCATATGCAAGATGATGGTTTCCTCACATTCGAGATTATGGTTTCCTCACATACACATACCAGATTATAGTTTTCTCACATACCAGATTATGGTTTTCTCACATACCAGATTATGGTTTTCTCACATACACATACCAGATTATGTTTTTTTCACATACACATACCCGATAATGGTTTCCTCACATACGAGATTATGGTTTCCTCACATACACATACCAGCTTATGGTTTCCTCACATACGCTTACCAGATTATAGTTTTCTCACATACACATACCAGTTTATGGTTTCCTCACATACGCATACCAGTTTATGGTTTCCTCACATACCAGATTATGGTTTCCTTACATACACATACCAGATTATGTTTTTTTTCACATACACATACCCGATAATGGTTTCCTCACATACGCATACCAAAGTATGGTTTGCTCACATACCAGAGGATGGTTTCCTGACATACCAGAGTATGGTTTCCTCACATAACAGAATATGGTTTCCTCACATACACATACTAGATTATGGTTTCCTCACACACATACCAGATGATGATTTTCACACATTCACATACCAGACAATGTGATGCAACAATAAACTCACATACACGTATCAAATGACGATAAACACTTATATAAACATATCAACATCTAGCTATAACAGATACTCACATATTCATACCAAACGTTTGTTTTCAGAATTTGATCCTTGATATCGACATCCAGAATCTGTATCAAAGAAAGACTAAACTCCACCTTCACAGAATCCGACGTATTAACCACAGGCCGTCCTTCCTTGCCCTGTCGCTGGTATCTGTCGATCAGCTTCTTGATCAGCACTTTCTCTTTGGAGGTAATGTTTAGCTCGTTGTCAAAGTCTGTTTAAGAACAATCAGATTAATACGAGTAGCGTTAAAATCAAACCGGGACCTTTTGTTAAAGTTATACATGAATGGGTTATAGCGTGCTGGAACTACTAGCATTAGTTAGAGGCATGTGTGTCTTATTACTACTAGAGACCCACTTGCCATATGCCAGTCATGTGACAGATCAATAAAAATGGCCGACAACACTGTTAGTGATTGCATGGAACAGCGTGTTGTGATGAAGTTTCTTGTGAAAGACGATGTGAAACCTGCGGAAATTTACAGAAGACTGCAATCACAATACTGTGATGAGACACTCAGCCGCAGTAAGACATTTTAATGGTGCAAACGTCGCAGAGAAGGCCATACATCTGTGAGTGATGATCCCAGCCGTCGTGGCTCTCAATCCACAACAATCATTCTTGTGTATATCCAGATTGGGGAAGGCATTATCCAGGATGTTGATTTTCCACTCCGTGGTGCCACTATCATCAAGGAACAGTACATGCACCTTTTGAGTGAAATACATAACCGTATGCAGAAAAACAGGCTGTTTTTAATCAGAAAGGGCGTCCTGCTCCTGCTCCTGCTCCATCAGCAGTATTTCGGCTGGAAGGTATTGCCATATCTACCTTATAACCCAGATCTCTCTCCAAGCGATTTCCACCTGTTTGGATCCCTAGAAGTGTTCGTGGGAGGTCAGCATTTCAGCACTGATGACGAAGTAAAACAGGTTGTCCCTGATTGGTTCGGACATACTAACAAATCTTTCTACGCAGAAACCGTTCAAGCATTACTTAAACGCTAGGATACGTGCATCAACGGTGCAGGAGTACCTCGTCAAAGATTATTTCGAAAGTTAAAATCACATGGAATAGGTTGGGAAGTTGCCAAATGGATTGAAAATTGGTTAACGGGAAGAAGGCAAAGGGTGGGTATAAATAAGGAGTACTCTGAGTGGTGTGAAGTGAAAAGTGGAGTGCCACAGGGCTCGGTTTTGGGACCAATTTTATTCTTGATATATATAAATGATTTGGACATAGGTATGGGATCCATTTTTGCAAAATTTGCTGATGATACAAAACTATGCAGTAGTGTCTCATCTAAAGCAGAAGTGGATATATTGAGGTCGGATTTAGATACAATTCGAGAATGGTCTGCAATCTGGCAAATGGAGTTTAATGTAGATAAATGTAGTCATGCACATGGGTAGATCCAATATGGAACATAATTACAAAATGGGAGAGAACAATATTAGAAAGATAGATAAAGAAAGGGACTTAGGGGTTATAATAGATCATACATGTAAGGTGAGGGAGCAAGTTCAGGTAGCAGTGAAAAAGGCAAATGCAATGTTAGGGATGATAAAAAGAAATATTAAACATAGGAGCAAGGAGGTGATAGTCAAACTGTATAAAGCATTAGTTAGACCTAGATTGGAGTACTGTGTACAGGTGTGGAGTCCTTATCAGAGAGGGGATATAGACATGCCGGAGAGAATACAAAAAAGAGCGACAAAGCTGGTAGTGGGATTCCAGAATTACAGTTATGAGGAAAGATTAAAAAGAACCGGCTTACAGTGTCTTGAAGAGGGAAGAATTCGTGGTGACTTAATACAGGTGTATACGATGATCAGAGGAATGGATAAGGTAGACTATAACACGTTTTTTAAAGTACAACCACCAACAAGGACAAGAGGGCACAGCTACAAGTTGACTAAGGAGAGGTCCAGATTAGATATTAGAAAGTATTTCTTTAGCCAGAGAGTTGTGAATGCTTGGAATGCATTGCCAAGTGAGGTGGTGGAGGTTGGGACGGTCAATGCATTTAAGAATAGATTGGATGCGTACAGCTTCTAGAGCAAGATGATGTAATTGGAACTGGTTGTATACAGACTCTGCAGAGTCTTCTAACCCAGTATAAAGACGTTAAGTTAAGTTAAGTTAGTTAGTTATAACGAAAAATAAATGGCATTTTGACTAAATGAAAAAATAATAAAACTTTTTTTTTTCAAAGACCTGGACTGACTTAAACGCCCCTTGTATACCCATTTGGAGGTAATCAGCTTGTTGTAACAATTTTTTAAGAACGTTCATGTTAATATATTCATTTGGGGTGAAGTTTATCTAGTTGTGAACGTGTATTAAGTACATTCAAATAAATGTATTCAGTACTTCAAGATCGTTTCGTGGCACAAAATATGATGTAAATTATGCTACATTTCTATCCAGTAAGAGCATAGAGTTACTAATGCAGTTGACAGAAACCTATGTAAAAATATGTGCGTAAAATTGCAAAAGTCTTTAATGCAGCTCATGAACACTTACTAATTGGCGTGTGTCTTGCTTCTTGACGCTCCGCGGAATGTTAAAGACGTGCCGGGAGTTTATGGAACTGTTATTACTAGATGGTGTCTTTCTGTTTATAGATCAATGGCCAGTGACTGCCAAAGCCATCAGGTGACCATCATGCCTTGTGGCGTCTTTAAGGGTAACAGCAAACTCCCTGCATTTCCTAGATCTTGGCCAATGACTGGCAAAGCCATCAGTGACCATCATGCATTGCAGCGTCTTTAAAGGTAACAGCAAACTCCCTCCATTTCCTAGATCTTGGCCAATGACTGTCAAAGCCATCAGTGACCATCATGCCTTTAAGGGTAACAGCAAACTCCCCCACTTCCTAAATTTTATCAAATGACTGCGAAAGCTATCAGTGAACATCATGTCTAGTGGCGTCTTTAAGGGCAAGATCAAACCTCATCCACGTTGTCAGGCATGCGGCTATTCTTCATACGATGCCCCATCACAGGTTCATTACATCCATTTCAGTTTATTGTTTCCTTCTCCAAGTAATATTGCGTCAGCCTATCTTTCGCCTTCCATCTGGGGTCTATAGATATGGCGGTTTTGGTATTGGTAAAAAGTCCTAACAAAAATTACTTGTCCAATCCTAGCGTAAACAGCATATGATGGTTTGCTTTTCTTCTATATTGCAATGTCTTCCACAGTCTAATGTCTTCTATGGTGCAATGTCTTTTATAATATAATGTCTTCTAAAGTGTATTGTCTTCTATAGGGCAATATCTTCTACAGTGTAATGTCTTCTATAGTGCAATGTCTTCTACAGTGAATTGTCTTCTATAGTACAATGTCTTTTATAGTGAAATGTCTTCTTTAGTACAATGTCTTCTAAAGTGTAATGTCTTCTACAGTGTAATGCCTTCTATAGTGTTATGTTTTCAATAGTGTAATGTCTTCTACAGTGCAATGCCTTCTATAGTGTTATGTTTTCAATAGTGTAATGTATTTTATAGTGTACATGTCTTCTGCAGTGTAAGCAATTCCTGATTTGGTGATGGCGTTTGCCAGAAACTCTTAGAATCGTTCTCAAAGACAAGATGTGTGGAAAGGTAGGGCAACTTGAACATTTCTTTTTCTGCTACTCTCCAATGCTCTTTACCACCAAGAAGCAGAAAAACTATATACGTTTTCTATACCCTTAGCTTGGTATCTGTGCTATACTACGAATGTTACCAAATGTTGTTCTGGCTTTGTTCATTTTGTTTTGGATGTCTTTACCAGTTCCCTAGCCTGGCGTAATTGTGCTTCCCATCGATGTAATTAATATGATATTAATAATATAATGGAGACTGTGGAAGGGAAATATGGACACGATTGACCATATCAATGCAGAAACTGAAAATTATGCAAAATGTGTGACGCAATACTAACATTGAATATTCTAAGAACTTGCGTATTTCCGGTGGCAATGTATGGATGCGAGATATGCCCATCACACAAATATTAAAAAGAGGATCGGGGTTTCCCAGACAAAATGCTACAGAAGAATCCTCAAAATACCTTCGGTAAAGAAAATAACAAATAAAGCCATCTGAGTGTTGAAGAGAGCTGACTTATAAACCCCGTTATGTCTCGGAAACTGGGGTTTTTCTGTCACATTAATCGCAATGATGGACTGGAAAAAGCAACTCTGGAGGGCATTGTTCTATGAAAATGAGGCAGAGACCGACCGAAACGTAGATGCACACAAAACATCAAGAACACACTAAACATGAACATGGAGCAGGCGGGTAGTCTGACTGCTGGTTGAGATTAATATCAAATGGATGTTATGAGAGCGACGTTCTGCCAATGACATGCTACATGATGATGATTGTTAATCTTTGCTGGAAGTATCATGCATAAATTACTAATGATTTAAGAACAGTACTCTGTCAACTATGCCAGCAGTCCGCACCAAAAAGAGTAGTGGTACAGTGGGTTCCATCCCACTGTAACATCCAAGGCAACGAAGAGGCAGACAGACTGGCAAAAGAAGGTGCAAGACTACAACAACCAGATTCTAGTGTGACTTACGAAGAGTCCAAAAGGTTTATAAGGGCCAGATACATGGCCAAATGGGAAACAGAACATACTGGCTACACAAAAAATGATGCATACTACCAGCTGAACAGAAGAGAGCAGGTCGTGGTCTTCAGACTCCGCACAGGCCACAACAAACTGAGGTACCATCTATTCAATAAATTGAAGATAGGTGGTACTGACGAATGCTCGTGTGGCACAGGGAAAATGACCGCTGAACATCTGCTGCAAAATTGCCCGACGTACGAGGACCAGAGAAAGCACATGTGACCATCACCAGTGGCAACACTAGACAAGCTCTATGGCAGTGTCGACAGCCTCAGGATGACAGCTGCTTTCTTCGAACAAATACAAGCTGACGTCTGACAGCATACGAGGAAGAAGAAGAAGAAGACAAGAAGAAGAAGACAAGTCACGAGTCTGCGCGCACGCTTATTCTTAATTAACAATGTTGTTTATCGAACTCGATTCAGTTATTGTCCATCGCAAGCCATGATGGCCACAACATCAGACGGGTTTGTCTTAATAATGTGATGTGCGCTGTATTTGGATTATAGTGAAGAAGAATATCGGCTGGTCATCAATCCCTCTCGTATCTGATTAAAATATACCGCAAGTTATATGATACATGTGAAATATTATTATATTCCGGATTGATAATAATGTTGTCCATCGCAAGCGACGATAACGATAGGATCAGATTTGTAATGTGATGTATGATTGTATGGGACTGTAAAGTATAATCCTGGCATGGTAGACTCTGCCGCACGTGGTACACACGCCTAAGGAGCATACCATGGGGTCGTCGTGCGTTCTGTTTTTTTTTACGGGCAACTCACTTTACCTGAGCTTCAGTCATGATATTCCGCTAGGCGATATGAGCACCTTGAAGAAATATTGTTAATCAGCCACTTCAGCGTTTCTTCTGTACGCCTGCTCTGAACTCACTGTAAAGAAGATATTTCAGTGGAAGGTCGAGGGGGGGGGGGGTGGGGAGAGAGAATGGTAGGAGAAGAAGGCGACACTTATCGGGTATGCGACAATAAGTTTTATTAAATAAATTAACTGTACCATCGGAGAAACCTCTTCAGCCAAGTCTGATGTCAAGCTTAATAGGAAAGGTTAATAGGAAAGCTAATAGGAAAGGTTAATAGGAAAGGTTAATAGGAAAGCTAATAGGAAAGCTAATAGGAAAGGTTAATAGGAAAGCTAATAGGAAAGGTTAATAGGAAAGCTAATAAGAACGCTAATAGGAAAGGTTAATAGGAAAGCTAATAGGAAAGCTAATTGGAAAGGTTAATAGGAAAGCTTAATAGGAAAGTTTATAGGAAAGGTTAATAGGAAAGCTAATAGGAAAGCTAAGAGGAAAGCTAATAGGAAAGGTTAATAGGAAAGTTAGCGTCAAGATAATATGAAACACTGTGCAGACCCCCACCTCATGAACACGTCGGGAACCGGAAAATTGATGTGTTACAATAGTCTGCCAACGAGCTAGAGATCAATATGGGGATTCAATTTGGGATGAACCAGGTGAGACGCCTTGCACAGCACTACAGGGAGAAGGACCCAGGTCCACTATCTTTATTATGTCCCAGGGTGTAGGAAGAGTCACTACACGGTCAGAGAAAATTGGTCAAGAGTGAAGAATTCAGTGCGATCAGCTTCGGCAGCAACAGACAAATGTGCCTGGATGGGGAAAAAATTTGACATTGTTGCTGTAGTATATCTTATGTAAGACTTCTCTGTGCTAAGAGGGTATAGAAAGTATTGAATTTTGGCGGATATTTCAACAATATCACGACTGTCATTTCCATTATGCTGAATGTTGAATGTTGAATGCTGAATGTTGAATGTTGAATTTGGACAACATGAGATAATGTAAAGTGTTGAACTTCTTTTACTATTTGCTAATGGGGGGGTGGGGGGGGGGGGGGGGGTTGATTGGTCGTCGCAGACAGACAGACATACAGACAGGCATACAGACAGACAGGCATACAGACAGACAGACAGACAGACAGACAGACAGATAGATAGACAGATAGACAGATAGACAGATAGCTAGATAGATAGATAGATAGCTAGATAGATAGATAGATAGATAGATAGATAGATAGATAGATAGATAGATAGATAGATAGATAGATAGATAGATAGATAGATAGATAGATAGATAGATAGATAGATAGATAGATAGATAGAGAGAGAGAGAGAGAGTGCAGGAGGCGGGGGGGGGGAGAGATGGAGAAAGATGGAAAGAGATAGGGTTGAAACAAACCACTTAATCATGGTCGGTGTTATGCCATGTCACACAGTTAGTCGCCTCTTCCCACATGCTTTCTGTGGGGCAGTGGTGCTATTCTTGTCCTTGTCATACATAAAGACCTCGGCGGACCACTCGGGCAGAATAAAAAAGAATGCGAGCTTGGTTTGTCTTCCCAACATAATTGGTTCGAAACCACGTGATCTGTTTGACTGGGCATGTTGGGGATTTTCCCGGTACGACCGCTTCTCCGCGTACAGAAAAAAAAAACTTCTGTATTGCAAAACTGCGCTGAGTGGAACACATTACAAACAGATACACGGAAGCACCCATACACTGGTCAATACGTCTACATTACAAACAGATACACACGCATCCATACACTGGTCAATACGTCCACATCACAAACAGATACACACACGCATCCATACACTGGTCAATACGTCCACATCATAAACAGATACACGCACGCATCCATACACCGGTCAATACGTCCACATCACAAACAGATACACGCACGCATCCATACACCGGTCAATACGTCCACATCACAAACAGATACACGCACGCATCCATACACTGGTCAATACGTCCTGATATCGCGTAAAGGTCTACGGTCTGAGGTGGAAAGGAGCGGGCCTTTGCCAGTAGATGCAAGAAAGACAAGCCTTTAATGAAACAAAAGACGCTGTGAAGTTGTTGTTGCTTAGATGTTTGCCTCACTAGTTTCTACTGGCGGAGGCGCGCCATTTTCTACCCCAGACCGTAGTCCATTGGGCGATATCAGGACGCATAAACCAGTGCTTGGATGCATGTGTGCGTCTGTATGTACCTATGCTAGGTTTGTGCGCCCTCAGAAGTTAGCCCAACCAAAGTGCAATGGAAGGGCTTTACCACGAGGGCGCGTGTGAAAGCTGTGCAAGGGTGTGACTGTAGGACAGAGTCAAATGAAACAGAGTGAGGTAAGAGGAGAGAGAATGGGAAGAGTGGCCCCCAGGGTGAGCTCCTCTTGTGAACGTTGACGCTGTGAATAGTTATTTGTACCATTTTGTAAATGTTATAGCACGTGAAGAATTTCTGTATATTGATTTTTGAAAGACTAAGCATAGAAATGAGAACTTCGTGCCAACATAACTTACATACACACAAAATGTCTCGTGAGAGTTTAACCCGAACTACTTCTCTTGCGAATTCAATGCTTTTCACAAATGACACAATTTCCACGTTAGAATAAAGTTAGGATCTTGGTGGCGGGTCAACAATTCTCTTGTTGTCTCCCTTGTCCGTTTTACTTTAGCTGATATTGATGATGGTGCCCCGATGTGACCGTTTCAGTCTTAAGCCAATGTTTCCAAGCTCAGACCTATCAGAGCTCAAACCGCAAAGCCCATCATCATCATCATGTAGCATGTCGTATGCAGAACGTCGCTCTCATAACAGCATGTCTATAGGAAACCCTGTCTTTAGCCAGTCTTACGGCCTGGTCAAAGATAAAATCCAGGGTCTCCTTGATGTCCCGAGCCCATCATCATCTCGGTCGACCTCTGCCTTGCTTTCCATTGACTATACCTTCCATAACCACTCTTTCTTTCCCATTGTGTCCATTAACGTGTCCATAAAAAACCTCAGTTTTCGGGTCATTACATCATTTATGAGCCAATTCTCATCTACAATCAGGTCTTGCGGAATAGACTTTGTTTGGGAACAGCCCAGGATCACATATAACAAAAGTGCAATCCCAAAGCAGACATTTGTCAAAGTTTACGTTGTAGAGACTTCCTTAACAGTCAGCTTGTTCAAGAACTAGAGGGGCAAGTTCCTTCCCTCGCTGTCTGTTACCCCTAACAGAAAGCCAGGTACCAATTTTACAACTGAGACTACTAGAGCATGCCGATAGTAGAAGTCAAACCCAGTACCTTAGCTAGGAAAAGCGAGCGCTCTATGACGGTGCCAATCAGAAGCTTCAGATTTAGACACGTGTATGTACACGTTGTTGTATGACAGATAATGATTGTTGTATGACAGATAATGATTGTTGTATGACAGATAATGATTGTTGAATGACAAATAATGATTGTTGTATTACATATAATGATTGTTGTATGACATATAATGATTGTTGTATGACAGATAATGATTGTTGTATGACAGATAATGATTGTTGTATAACAGATAATGAATGTTGTATGACAGATAATGATTGTTGTATGACAGATAATGAATGTTGTATGACATATAATGATTGTTGTATGATATATAATGATTGTTGAATGACAAATAATGATTGTTGTATGACAGATAATGATTGTTGTATGGCAGAATCATGATTGTTGTATTACAGATAAGGATTGTTTCCCCAAAAAATACTTAACGATTGGAGTGCGGTAAAAATATGTAGAGAACTTTTTGATTGAGTTATTTCACATACTGGTTGTTGTAGAGAACTTTTTGATTGAGTTATTTCACATACTGGTTGCTGTAGAGAACTTTTTGATTGAGTTATTTCACATACTGGTAGTTGTAGAGAACTTTTTGATTGAGTTATTTCACATACTGGTTGTTGTAGAGAACTTTTTGATTGAGTTATTTCACATACTGGTTGTTGTAGAGAACTTTTTGATTGCGTTATTTCACATACTGGTTGTTGTAGAGAACTTTTTGATTGAGTTATTTCACATACTGGTTGTTGTAGAGAACTTTTTGATTGAGTTATTTCACATACTGGTTGTTGTAGAGAACTTTTTGATTGACTTATTTCACATACTGGTTGTTGTAGAGAACTTTTTGATTGAGTTATTTCACATACTGGTTGTTGTAGAGAACTTTTTGATTGAGTTATTTCACATACTGGTTGCTGTAGAGAACTTTTTGATTGAGTTATTTCACATTCTAGTTGTTGTAGAGAACTTTTTGATTGAGTTATTTCACATACTGGTTGTTGTAGAGAACTTTTTGATTGAGTTATTTCACATACTGGTTGTTGTAGAGAACTTTTTGATTGAGTTATTTCACATACTGGTGGTTGTACAGAACATTATGATTGAATTATGTCATTTAGTGATTGTTGCTCAGAACATAATGGGTGTTGCCTGAACCTTAGTGAATCCTGTATGAGACATGACAGCTGTTTTAAGGCTAGCAGTTAGGACCCATATTACTACCAAATCCAGACAAATAAAACACGTCACACAACGCCTCATTAGGCAAGAGATTTTTTGTGACTTCCTCAGGTTCGGAAAGAGGGGATTTCATTTCTTTTCAGATAACGAGACTATCCAGACTTACGCACACTCTATTTGCCCTCATTCTTCTAGCCCTCGCCTTTCTCTCACAACCTCTCTTATCCACGGTGTCATTCTGTGTGTATGTGTGTGTGAGTGTGGGTGTGTGTGTGGGGGGGGGGGGGGAAGGGTGTGCACGTTTGCTTGAAAATGTGAGGTTTTTCAAGATATGAAAAATTTCCGCAAACTGGATTGATGTCGCGATGTGAAATAATAATGCACGTTAAGCTGATCCGCTGAGCTGAATTACGACATTCCCAAACAGGGCTGAAGTCTCGTTACGTTTTACTCGGCTGTTCCTTCTGTACATATGGTATGTATCATTTCTGTACTGGCCACTCAAAGAACTACCACTCATCACTCAAACAACTGCCACTCATCACTCAAACAACTGTCACTCATCACTCAAACAACTACGACTCATCACTCAAACAACTGCCACTCATCACTCAAACAACTGTCACTCATCACTCAAACAACTACCACTCATCACTCAAACAACTACCACTCATCACTCAAACAACTACCACTCATCACTCAAACAACTACCACTCATCACTCAAACTGCCACTCATCACTCAAATAACTACCACTCATCACTCAAACAACTAACACTCATCACTCAAACAACTACCACTCATCACTCAAACAACTAACACTCATCACTCAAACAACTACCACTCATCACTCAAACAACTACCACTCATCACTCAAACACAACTAACACTCGTCACTCAAACAACTAACACTCATCACTCAAACTGCCACTCATCACTCAAACAACTACCACTCATCACTCAAACAACCACCACTCATCACTCAAACAACTAACACTCATCACTCAAACAACTACCACTCATCACTCAAACAACCACCACTCATCACTCAAACAACTAACACTCATCACTCAAACACAACTAACACTCTCATCCCTCAAACAACTACCACTCGTCACTCAAACAACTACCACTCATCACTAAAACACAACTAACACTCGTCACTCAAACAACCACCACTCATCACTCAAACAACCACTACTCATCACTCAAACAACTACCACTCATCACTCAAACAACCACCACTCATCACTCAAACAACTAACACTCATCACTCAAACACAACTAACACTCTCATCCCTCAAACAACTACCACTCGTCACTCAAACAACTACCACTCATCACTCAAACAACTAACACTCGTCACTCAAACAACTAACACTCATCACTCAAACAACTAACACTCGTCACTCAAACAACTACCACTCATCACTCAAACAACTAACACTCGTCACTCAAACAACTAACACTCGTCACTCAAACAACTAACACTCGTCACTCAAACACAACTAACACTCATCACTCAAACACTCAGATGTTCCAAATACTACAACCATGGTATGGAGTAGACATGACTATCACAACAGCCACATGTTACCACTGTCACAACAACCACATGTTACCATCACCACAACCACCACATGTTACCGTCGCCTCAACAACCACATGTTACCGCCACCACAGCCACCACATGTTACCACCACCACAACCATCACATGTTATAACCACCACATGTTACCTGCGCCACAACAACCACATATTACCACTGCCGCAACAACCACATGTTACCACTATCACTTCAACCACCAGATGAAGTTGTGGCCAATATTTAAACAACAAATGTATCAGATCGAAAACATCGTGAAAACAAGAAATGGTAAATAGCCTAACAAGAAATGATCAATCGCCTAACAAGAAATGGTCAATCGCCTAACAAGAAATGGTCAACCGCCTAACAAGAAATGGTCAATCGCCTAACAAGAAATGGTCAATATCATAACAAGAAATGGTTTACGATAATTGTCGGTAATTTGTAAGCATGAAAAATTACAACAAGAACAAATTAGAGTACATGCCTTACGATGATTGCTGGTACTTTGTAGGCAAGAAAAATTACTACAAGAACAGATTAGAGTATATTTTTTTACGATGATTATTGGTACTTTGTAATCATGAAATATAACGAGAACAATAGATTAGAGTACATGTCTTTACGATAGTTGTCGGTACTTCGTATGCAGGAACAATAACGACAAGAATAGATTAGAGTACATGTCTTTACGATAGTGGTCGGTAAGCACACACAAATACTACAAGAATAGATTTGAGTGGATTTATGCCAAGAAAAGTTAGAACAGAATCTTCAGCCGGCTGAAACCAGATCAGGAAAGCTCGATTATGTGTGGGGACGAGGGAAACAAATGACGGAAGGGGGCAAGTGCTAGACCGCCGGACTGGTAAAATAGATGCGAAGGCGGACAGTCGAATCGAATGCTCGTCGAACTTTATTGGCTTTATCTCGTCTCAGATTGGTTTTGTTAATGTCACGAGCCCCAAACGACATCTTCCTGGATGACCAGACACAGAAAAACTATTTTCATCTCGTACTGATGGGATGTAAGGCCTCATACTTAAGAAGAGCGAATAAAGCGACCACTGTACTCCCTTGAATGTCGTAAAAGGTGATTTAGAATGTTTGTTGATAGGGCTAGCAACATCACAATGTCAAATATGTTTCTAAAGAAACTATAACTGCAGGAACTCACAAAGCACTTTGGCGCCGGCCTCCTAGGTGCTCACATTGCAACGGTGATCGTATGTTTCGTAGAGAGCAGAAACAAGGCAAGAAAGCAGTTGTCACGCGATCTTGGTATGCCTTTGGATGATTGCATCCACTCAAGTCTCGCGTGTTCTCTGGCTCTGTTCGAGTCAAGGGAGATGTAAATTAAATGAAAATAAAAACAGAAAAAAGGAATGAAAAAAAAAAAAAAAAAGTAGAATTAAATAAATGGCATTTTATAGATCAGTAACAAAATTGATTTTATGTACCCGAGATTTTCATTCCACATCCATATTGTCTCAGCTAAAAAAAACGAGCGCTTAAAAGGGAGTCCGTTGTTGAGGAACATAGCGAAATAATTTAACATTCATTTTCAATAGCAAATAGTTTTTGCTATTTTTCCATTTTACCATGAATTAGTTTGATTTATTTCTTTCCTAAAAATTACAAGTTAATATTACATCTCTCAGCATACTCGAATTGTGTCATGCCATGATGATCCAAGTGGGTCCTCTCAACATGGTTTAACTCGACCCAACCAACGTGCCTCAACTAGACCCCTTTAACATGCCTCAATCGGGCCCCATCAATGTGCCTCAACCGAACCCCACCAGAATGCCTCAACCAGACCCCACCAATATACCTCAACCGGACCCCACCAACATGCCTCAACCGGACCCCACCAACATGCCTCAACCGGACCCCATTAAAATGTCTCAACCAAACGGCACCAACATGCCTCAACCGGACCCCACTAAAATGCCTCAACCGGACCCCCCTAAAATGCCTCAACCGGACCCCACTAAAATGTCTCAACCGGACGGCACCAACATGCCTCAACCTGACCCCACCAACATGCCTCAACCGGACCCCACTAAAATGCCTCAACCGGACCCCACTAAAATGCCTCAACCGGACCTCACTAAAATGTCTCAACCGGACGGCACCAACATGCCTCAACCGGACCCCACCAACATGCCTCAACCGGACCCCACCAACATGCCTCAACTGGACCCCACCAACATACCTTAACCGGACTCCACTAAAATGTCTCAACCGGACGGCACCAGCATGCCTCAACCGGACCCCCACTACAATGCCTCAACTCGACCCCACCAACATGCCTCAACCGGACCCCACTAAAAGGCCTCAACCGGACCTCACTAAAATGCCTCAACCGGACCGCACCAACACGCCTCAACCGGATCCCACCAACACGCCTCAACCGGATGCCACCAACATGCCTCAACCGAACCCCACCAACATGCCTCAAACGAACCCCACTAACATGCCTCAACCGGACCCCACCAACATGCCTCAACCGGACCCCACCAACATGCCTCAACCGGACCCCACTAACATGCCTAAATCGGACCTCACCAATATGCCTCAACCGGACCCCACTAAAATGTCTCAACCGGACGGTACCAACATGCCTCAACCGGACCCCCCACTACAATGCCTCAACCGGACCCCACCAACATGCCTTAACCGTACCCCACTAAAATGTCTCAACCGGACGGTACCAACATGCCTCAACCGGACCCCCCACTACAATGCCTCAACCGGACCCCACCAACATGCCTTAACCGTACCACACTAAAATGCCTCAACCGGACGGCACCAACATGCCTCAACCGGACCCCCACTACAATGCCCCAACCGAACCCCACCAACATGTCTCAACTGAACCCCACTAACATGCCTCAACCAGACCCCACTAACATGCCTCAACCGAACACTGCCAGCATGCCTCAACCGGACCCCACCAATATGCCTCAACCGGACCCCACTAAAATGCCTCAACCGGACCGCACCAACATGCCTCAACCGGACCCCACTAACATGCCTCAACCGAACCCCACCAACAGCCTCAACCGAAACCCACCAACATGCCTCAACGGGACCCCACTAACATGCCTCAACCGGACCCCACTAACATGCCTCAACCGAACACCACCAACATGCCTCAACCGAACACCACCAACATGCCTCAACCGGACCCCACTAAAAGGCCTCAACCGGACCGCACCAACATGCCTCAACCGAACCCCACTAACATGCTTCAACCGAACCCCACCAACATGCCTCAACCGAAACCCACCAACATGCCTCAACCGGACCCCTTCAACATTGACTACTAAAAAACCCTACATCTGTTAAAGCCATTTCTACATCTGTTTGCCATATAGAGAACGAGAAGATCGAACAAGTATCGATTGTATATCTGGCTAATATGTGCGTTTGTTACTGTCATGTCTCCTATAATCTAACTAAATATGAGATTACTGCTTAGATCAGGTTCGACCATCAACATTTTCCCCGATTTACGGCATTTGCTTCCCTGTTATGTTAAACTGATTGATGCAATTTGCCTTTGACGAACCTCATCAGCAATCCTATCTGCCCAGAGACTGCATTCCTCGCCTCGCTTTCGTGTTGCTATTACCCAAACACGCATCAAAAACAACAAGAACAACAACAACAACAAACAAACAAACAGCAGTGTTATCACCCGGGACATGCCCAGACAATCTTAAGATGAAACAAGAATTGGACAATTTACAAATAGTGGCTCCCTTGTGTTGAGCGTTACGATGATCAGAAAACAGTTCAATGAGATCTTGAGAATCGCTGGATGAATTCCTGAGTCCATTGTTTCATAACCCTGCTACAGCCTCACTGATTGTTCTCTTTTCCGAAGATTTGACTTATTTCTTTCTCTAATGATTCAGCGACCATTTTGCTGTTTTTCAATATAGCTTTTACCAGGCTACTCCCCTACACCGACCTTCCCCTTCATTCAGTTCGTGTATAGGTATAGAAGACAAGTCTAAAACTCAAACCACACCGAGGATCAGATAAGAACATTTTGTGTGGCCAAAAAGCCAATGTCAACAAGTTCATAGAAATAAGGGTCGAATGACGGCAAGTTCAGTGACATAAGGACGAATGATCACAAGTTCGGTGATACAAGGTTCATATGTGGGCAAGTTCAATGTCTCGAGAGGCGTATAACGAGTTTTGGGACACAAGGACTTATGACGACAAGTTGTGTGACACAAGGTCCTATAACGACTAGTTTTGTGACACAAAGAACCTATGATGACAAGTTGTGTGACACAGGGACCTATAATGACAAGTTTTGTGACACAAGAGCCGTATGGCCATACGTTTAATCAAACAAGGACCGTGTGATGACATTGACTTTGTCCCAACGGTCGCATGAAGACATTGTAGAAGCCACAGTTGATCGCACCATAGTATATATAACCTTTAGAACTTTCATTGCCGTAAGTCTAGATTATAATTTTAAATCATTTTTTTCTGAAAACGTGTATACCCTAATGTAAAAGAGCCTGAACATGCCTGGACAATGCTGCCAAGAAATTGGGGATGGAAATCGGTGCAAAGAAGATTAAGATCTTGGTCACGCCCCAGAAGGCATTTTAAATTCGATTATGGTCAAAGGTGAACCTCTGGAAAGTGTTACGCGGTTCAAATATCTGGGAGCGAAAATGAATGCGGAGGGGTCTAGAGCGGAGATCCAGTCAATAATAGCGATGGTTATGGTCGCCCTGGCTAGACTGAGAATACTTACTTTCCGTGTCCAAGCACCACTTTATATATCTTGCATCCAGTATTCAGCGACATGGATTGCCTTGTCATTTGCCTCCAGCATGTCGCGCCTATTGCATGTTTCCTGGAAGCTGAGACAGGTCATCAGGTGGTCTGGGTCCTGTATTGCGCCGCAATTACATGTGTCATCATCTGTGTACCCTTATCGCTTCATGTTCCTCTTGTACCGTGATACACCAGTTTGGTGTCTGTTCAGCAACTTCCATATTGTGTATGGTAGATGATGTCCAGGAGCAGGTTCCTCTAGAAGTTCCATCTCTGGGGCGTGCACCAATTCGTGCCACCTCTCGATACGGCGACTTTCAGGGTTTGTATGTATGGGGTTTGTTGTTTTTAGAAAGTTATGTCTGAATTTGAGTCTTGTGTGTTGTACCAGATGTCTAAATATTGAGTGCCTTGGAGGACACGTAAGAAGTCTCCACGAAGATTGCAATTACCCTTGAAATCGGGCGTCCTCTGGAAACGACTTTTGTCGGCAAATTCTTTCAATACCAAAGCATCATGAAAAATAAATGTTTGCATGTTGATTTCAATCTATCCAGTGACAAGGAAACAATTTTGTCAGAGATATGTACTCAGCGCAAATGCGATGTTCTTTTGGTCCAATAGACCCATCGCGCAATCGCTGACCGAAGACCAAAGATACAAGGAATGTAACTCATTGTGAAAAGGCCTCTTGAGAAATATGGAAGGGCCATTTTTGTCCCACCCGATCTAGTCATTGACTCAGCATGCCAATTCTCCAAAGGAAATATAGACTACGAGTAATCTAGAAAGAAATGAACATTAATCTTAGATTTAAGCTGACTTTAATGTATACAATGGTCACCTCAGTATACGAGGTTGGAGACTTGGACTCTGACGGCTGCCATTGAATGTAAAATTTGCTTGCAAAGAATTCTTAGCATTTCGTATCTGGATCGCGTTACAAACGAGAGTATTCTTGAAATTGTTAGGAAGGGGTAAGGTCAACATAAAAACGTATTGAATATAGTAATAACACGAAAATTGACATGACATGGACATAAATCACGATCGAGGGGGCTGACCAAAACCGTCCTGCAGGGCACTGTTCCTGGGAAGTGTGGGAGAGGGAGACCAAAAAAGAGATTGGAGGACAATATAAAAGAGTGGACGGGAAGGTCTATAGCTGAAACTAATACCCTGACGAAATATCGAGACGTATGGCGGAAACTGGTTCGACAAACTGCAATAACGTTGTCTCGACGACCTTCTAGGTTACCGAACCGATGATGATGATGTATACCCTACGTGAACGGGATCTTTATTAGCCGGAAATCTCCTGATCTGAACCACAGATTTGTGTTTATTATTTACAGCACATACATGTCTACCTTAGTTTGATACTGTGTCGATGTTTACTTTTAATTCTGCACAGTGTTTTAATTTTTCAAAAGATACTATTTGTCTTGAATATTGGTATATTCTTTAGGGATGATGTTTAAGTTGTGGGCCCCCGGATTTGGTTTGATGGGTAGTATATACCAATGTATCCTGTATTGGAGACTTCTTGTATGAAAGAAAATCGTATTCGATGTGACAAACGATCCACTTCTCACCACTTGACTCAGTGTTTTCACAACTTTATTTAAGGACAGAGACAGAGAGATATTGTTCAAATGGATTTGACCG
Organism: Ariolimax columbianus; assembly: GCA_036924085.1. Taxonomy (NCBI): domain Eukaryota; kingdom Metazoa; phylum Mollusca; class Gastropoda; order Stylommatophora; family Arionidae; genus Ariolimax; species Ariolimax columbianus. The sequence continues at coordinate 52,599,902 of JAVGWX010000002.1, read as the reverse complement.
ACAACTGGCTTCCAGTCTAGAATCCAAGGAGAGATATGTGGGGACCCACGTAGGAAATCTATATTTTAAAATAATTTTGTTACATTCAATAAAACAACATAGGTTAAAGGCGAGGGATTGACTTAATCGCCCTCGGCATTTCCTATATGGCTGCTACTCTCTCCGCAGAACGGTATCCCGGGCTGCCGAGAGCATCGCACAAAGCACAAACTCCGTAGCTCCAGCGAAGAACCCAGAGATCTCCTGAAAAAATTGCAATGATGAACTGACCGTCGCAGCTGGAATTCGAACCCCACACGTCTGAACACCAGACAAACGGCCACAGAAACCCCCAAAATAAAACAAATAAAGGTAATCGCAATTAAGCAAATCATGTGTCTTCAATGAAGTTTAATTGTTGCTATTTGTTTTAAAAGAAAACACTCGTGCTGGGTTGAGTTAAAAAGTAAGTAACTTGTCCTTTTGCAAAACGTCGCTTCTTATAACAGCTAACCTATTTGGCTGTTATAAGTTTCTTGGCACGTACGGTAGGTTGCCATTACTTTCAGTACGTGGAGAAGCGGTAAAAAAAAACCATGTCTGCCAAATAGGACACGAGCATGATTCGAACGGGGTGCGTTAGGGTTGTGAAACGGACTCTTCACCCCTAGGCCACTCAGCCTCTAAGTTGAGTTGAGTTGTTCGTGACTTTTCTTTGGTAGCGGGTTACAGTATCTCTTATTACATCCAATGGCGTACTCAAGAAGGTGGATCGGGGGTCTCCTAACGTTTGTGCAATACGAGCCTTTTCTTCGAGCTCCTCACAATGAGGATGGCAGTGTCGAACCCGATCTCACTGATCAGATCGTTGTGACACATCCTGTTTTCAGGACCCCAGTGACACATCCTGTTTTCAGGACCCCAGTGACACATCCTGTTTTTAGGATCCCCGAACGAGGATTTTGTCAGACTGTTGTGACACATCCTGTTTTCAGGAACCTCGAACGAGGATTTGGTCAGACTGTTTCACCTGAACCTGATTACCCGCTTTTGTGGGAATGTAGTTAAAAGAAATCCATATAACACTTCTCGGACAGGTTCTCTACACAGACCAGGATCTGTCCTCGCCCCACATTGTTCTATCGTGCTATGAAGTGGCTTTTCAGTCAGCATGAGATGTACAACCCAGGCGTCATCATCTCTCGGCAGATTCTCTACACCGTCCAGGATGTGTCCTCTTCCCCACATTGTTCCATCGCGCCATGAAATGGGTTCTCGGTCAGCATGAGATGTACAACCCAGGAGTCATCATCTCTTCGCATGTTCTCTACATCAGCACTGAAGCCTTCCACATGTGTAGCCAGAGGCAAAGACTTACGAACCACTGTTGAGACTGGGCCTCAAACGACGAAGTCCCACGACGGACAGGCCTTTAGCGCACGATCCCAAGGCTAAATCTCCGTCGCGGTTTGGCCGTATCTAAACTTGTGGCCAGTCACGCCGAGGATGTCCCCACCCACCAGCCCTCATGGCAGGTCATGGACAACAAGGATAGGAAGCGACCCTCTCTGTCATGGTCCCGTCCACCCACCAGCCCTCATGGGAGGTCATAGACAACAAGGATAGGAAGCGACCCTCTCTGTCAGGGTCCCGTCCACCTACCAGCCCTCATGGGAGGTCAAGGACAACAAGGATAGGAAGCGACATGGTCATGGTCCCGTCCACCCACCACCTACTTAGATCAAGTAGAAGACGTCAACATCATTGCATGCAGCCTGCGACTCCACCACACATCGTGCTCGTGGGCAGTTGGCGCGATGGGCCCTTGTTTAAGCAGACTACCTACTTACCTACCTACCTACCTATATAATATTTGGTGCCGTGTGCCATTTGTCTTCATTTGTATAAGAACGTGGCGTAGTGACATTGGCTTCAGTGTGTCCACGATCTGGAAAATGTATCCAACTAACTATTAGTCCACGTAATTAAGATAGATCCAACTTGTGCGTGCGTGTGTGTGTGTGAGTGCGTGTGTGTGTGTGTGTGTGTGTGTGTGTGTGTGTGTGTGAGTGCGTGTATGCGTGTATGTTTATGTCCGCGATTTTACGTTCCAAATACATTATATAGTACCCAATGGATGGATCCTCGTAGTAGGCTCATTCTAGAAAATCTGATATATGTAAAGTCCTCTAACAGAGAATAGTTTATGACGTGTTATGACACATACCGCTTACAAGAGAATGTATGTTGTCGTAAAATACAAAAACACAGATCAGACAATAGACTTGGAGATTTGTGTTGCTAGAACGTAAACAGACAACAGACTACGAGCCGAGAGTTGTTAGAAAACACAAGGCAGAGTACGGGCTATGAGTTTTGTATTATTAGATAATACAAAGAAGTCAATATACCAGGAGTTGTACGTTGAAAGAAAACAGTTTAGACAGTATACTGTGTCTTGTACATTGTCAGAAAACAGTTCAGACAGTAGACTATTAGCTGTACGTTGTTTTAAAACAGGACAAACAACAGACTATGAACTGTGGAATGGAATAACACATAGAACAGATAACTGACTATGAGCTATGTCTTTGTTTGTTAGTTAGTTGCGCATCGCAAGCGATAATAGTGACATCATAAGACAATTTTGTCTTGATGATGTAACTTGCGCTGTATTTGGATTATAGTGAGGAAGAAACCTCACTCTCTGGTCCTCAGCTACCTTGGGTCAGTGGCAAGACTTAAGTCAAGATGACCAAAGGTAATCTCGGATGCAAGCACTCTGGTTCCACCTCTTTAAGACCGGGGGCCGCTTGAAACCTGCGGGGATTGAACCCACGCCGTTTCCGTTCACCGCTTTGATAGGCGAGCGCCTTACCTCTCGACCACAGCGACCTTGTGTCTTTGTTAAAAATCACAAGTCTCACCACAGACTAGGCAGTATGTATTACAACTAGAAAGCACACGACATACAACAAAGTATGAGCTTTGTGCTGGGAGAAAAACAAAGCAGACAAAACAACAAACTATCTCCATTGCTTAACAGAAAATAAATACCCCCTTGTAAACATAATTCTATCCGGCTATACTTCTGACAGAAAACCTATTTTCCTTGTGAAAGAAAACAGACGGCAAATACACGATGCATGAGGATTTATGGATAGCTGTAGGAAAGAACGATATTTCCACTAAATCAAATCAGTGAAATGTCACGCTGTATAAATGCCTCAGCGCGAGAAAGTATCCGCTACATTGCATTAATTATGGGAATTTGAATTACAGCAGGCATCCCAATATCAACTATCAGAAAGAAGCGACCGACATACAACATGAAATAGATAATAACAGAAAACAATTACATAAAAACTAAAATGTGTCCTTGAAATATCTGAATACCTAATTTGTTATCTCGCAAGCAGCATTGCGTGTTTGTGTGTGTCGATGTTGATCGTTTGTCACGCTCGGATCAAATCATCGTCAACCATATAATGGAAACTGAACACTACATTGCTTCAATAATAATTGATCACTGCAAATATCATGTGGACACCTCAATGTTATAATGATAGCTAATCACTTCACATCAGCGCTATAATGATAGATAATCACTTAGCTTCAGTGATATAATGTGAGCTAATCAATCCAATGTTATAATGATAACTAGATACTCCAGTGCTATAATAATAATTAGACATTTCAGTGCTATAATGATAGCTAGACACTTCAATGATATAATGATAACGGGACACTTTAATGATATAATGATCACTAGATACTTCAATGATATAATAATAATAATTGGACACTTCAATGATATAATGATAGCTATTCACTTCAATAATATAATGATATTATGATTACTAGATACTTCAATGCTAAAATAATAATTGGACACTTCAATGATATAATGATAGCTATTCACTTCAATAATATAATGATATTATGATTACTAGATACTTCAATGATATACTGATAACTGGACATAGCAAAGCTGTAATGATAATTGTCTGCTTCAATGACATAATAACTGAACACTTCAATGATATAATGATAACTGGACATTTAAATGATATAATGATACATAGACACTGTAATGCTATAATATTGGCTAATCACTTCAATGATATAATGATAACTTGGCTGTTCAATGCTATAATGATAACTAAATATTTCAATGCTATACTGATAACTGGATACTTCAGTGCTATAATGATTACTAGATACGTCAATGCTATAATGATTACTAGATACTTCAATGATATACTGATAATTGGATACTTCAGTGCTATATTGATTACTAGATACATCAATGCTATAATGACTATTAACTTCAACGCTATAATGACAATACAGTAATGATAGGTGTTTGCTTCAGTGCTATAATTATACCTGGGCAATTTATAGCTATAGCAACAACTGGTCACTTCAGCCATACAATGGCGACATGAAACTTCGGCGCTATAACGATAGGCCATTACCAGAATAAGTGGATTTACGAGACGTCTCGCATGTTCTCGGGAGACTTCACGAGCTCGGTACTTGAATCTGAAATAGCCATATAGGGTGAAAATCGAATTGGCTAAAGGTGAACAGACTGGCAGAGTGCTGGTCTGGTCTGGAAACATTGGAGCATGGTCAAATCAGCTTTACTGTGTGTTTGTTGATGTTCTCACTGATGGAGGAAGCACGTCCATCCATTATACAACGCGAACAAGCTATAAAGCAGGGATTTAGGGCGTGGAGAGAACAAATGAGATTAAAAGACAGCCTAAGTTGTTAGGGAGTCTGTAACTAGAAATGACGCTGCCAAGTTAAGGCAGCGGGAAAGTAAACAATATTGTCGTGGACCATGTTCCAGACTTCATTTTACTTAGCCGCTGCATTTTGTGAGCTATTGTGGTCAGTTCACTGTCCCGCTACCTGCCCTTTCTGCATTTTGTGAGCTATTGTGGTCAGTTTACTGTCCTGCTGCCTGCCCTTTCTGCATTTTGTGAGCTATTGTGGTCAGTTTACTGTCCTGCTGCCTACCCTTTCTGCATTTTGTGAGCTATTGTGGTCAGTTCACTGTCCTGCTGCCTGCCCTTTCTGCATTTTGTGAGCTATTGTGGTCAGTTCACTGTCCCGCTGCCTGCCATTTCTTAACACAAGGTCAGGTACCCATTAACAGCTATGTTGTTGCTGTTGAATGCTCACAATGAGTAAGATTACTATTTTATGCAGCCTAAAAAGGCGTCAAGTAGCAGGTTGCAGTAGCTTTCTTCACATCTCCAGCGTTCTGATAAAGGTGGACTGGGGTCCTCCAGGCGGTTGGCGTCATCTGCTTGTCGCTCATTTAATGTCATTACGAAGTCAGGGGCCATTTCATGGCATTAAGGTGACCCGATATGTTGCTGCTATAATTTCCATTGCACCAAATCAGTATAATCGAATGAACAGGACCAAATTGATCTAGATTATATGAACGAGCATATTTTCCCAATCGTCTTGTTGTTGTTGTTGTTGTTGTCCGAAGCTACGTGTGCTAACTTCTTTGCTCTTGACGACGTTTCTCTTGTAGTGGGTTACATTGGCTTTTCTTACATCCCGAGAAGCATGGGATAGGTGAATATGGTTACCCCTATTTGTAGTGCACAGCGAGCCTTTTTATAGGGATCACATTATCGATCCCTCCCCGTTCGCCAGGTTGTTTTGACACAGCCTCGTTTTAGGAGCACATCGGGAACAATTAATATGGACCAAAGTCATAATGTTTTAACTGACCTTGACTCTAGCCTTGGTTCTCTTCCAAATGGGCAATCACAGTGTGCTGGTTACAAAGCTAAAGAATACTGTGTTGAAAGTCAAAGGCATTGTTGTGGAAGTAGATGAAATTGTCTAGTGATGTCTGCGTATAGGACCTACTGAAGCAAATAAGCCTGACAAGCCAGACAAGAACAGGGGGATCGTGAACAGTAGAGAAAACAACAGTAACAGCCGCTTGTTAACTGCGGGATAGCAATAAACAATTGAATTATGGAAGTAAATTAGAATAAATTTAAAACACCTATTTCATCTTCACAGTATGAATGGGTAAGACAGAAGTCTGACAGCTATAAAGTCGTTGGTTCAATCCTCAAGTTTTTCTGGGAATTTTTCTGGTTCTTCTAAACGGTGGTGGATTCGAACTGACAGGTCATAGATCAATATATTTGCAGATAAGTATTAGTGTTTAGAATTAATTTGTGTAAAAATAATATAGTTGTAATTGTAGTTTACTGTAGCATACGTATTTTAAAATATAGAGGTATGGTTGTAACAGATAATTAGGGACTTGACATAATTAAATAACGTGGTATAGTGAGCTGTAGTAACTCTCTGTACTGTAACTGTTGTGTGTAGGCCTAGTATTTTGTGAGAGTTGATTTTTTAGTGTTTACTAGAGCAATTATATACTTGTATTTTATTAGGTATTAGTATAGCTTATTAGCTTGGAAGTGTAACTGTAATAAATAACATAATTTAGTATGGCTAAGACCAGGCGAAATGCGGCCAAGAGTGGAGTGTCAGTGTGTGATCTATGCGATGGCAATGTTAGTATTAGTGTAGGAATAGATGCAACGTTGGAAGATGAAGTAAATGTTTTATGTAGGTTATGAAGAGTAGAAGAGAGGCAGGCTCGAATGGAGTGCGATAGTAGGGCACATGAGAAGAGATTGGAGGAGATAGAAGAGAGGCAGGCTCGAATGGAGTGCGATAGTAGGGCACATGAGAAGAGATTGGAGGAGATAGAAGAGAGGCAGGCTCGAATGGAGTGCGATAGTAGGGCACATGAGAAGAGATTGGAGGAGATAGAAGAGAGGCAGGCTCGAATGGAGTGCGATAGTAGGGCACATGAGAAGAGATTGGAGGAGATAGAAGAGAGGCAGGCTCGAATGGAGTGTGATAGTAGGGCACATGAGAAGAGATTGGAGGAGATAGAAAAAAGTTCAAAATAGAAGTGAAACAGGGAAAACATTGAGGACGTTTTAAAGAAGCTGCAGTTGGGTAGTCGAGGTGATAAAATAAAACCACTGTCAGTTAGGTATGTGTTGTCAGTTATGGGTTGTCAGTTAGGTATGGGTTGTCAGTTAGGTATGGGTTGGAGAAGGAAATAGGAATTGGAAGTAAGGGAGATTCTAGTGAGGAAACAGTTCAAAGAGCAGAGCACTTTGCAGAGAAGTATGCAAGTGAAAGTGATGGTTCAGTGTTGGTAGTATGGAATTCAATGGTGAGGGAGATTGGCAGACATTTGTCTGAACAACATAAAATGTTTGAAAAAAAAATCGATATTGAGGAAGCCAAAATTGATTACATGGAGGAGTGAACAATGAGGATAGATGACAGAGCAAACAGTAATGTTGTGGTATTGGTAGGAACTAATAATGTAAAGAGATATGGTACAGAAATAGTTATGCAAAGATACAAGAGTTTTATTGGAACACTTCAGGAAAAAACACTTAATCGTTCAGAAAGGTCACAATAATGGGTATTTTAGGCAGAGCAGATGGGTCAGACTATTTAAATAGTAAGATAATAAGTATCAACCTTAGGTGCAGGTGGTGTGTGACATGGGTATGGAATTTATTGATATGAAAGTAGATAAAAGTAAAATGCTAGACAGGAGAGGTTTACATCTAAATGCGATAGGACAGCATGCTGTAGCGAAGTATATGTTTAATCATTGTGTTACAAATTTAAACTAGTAAGGCATATGACGTATGAGACTAAAGATAGGCCTACAGTAGGGTGCTATAGAGGATGCAGTCAAATGGGAAAGCTGGTGTCAAGGAAGTGTGAAATAAGTAGTGGAAAAGCAAAAATCAAAATCAAAAATCAAAAGCAAAAATTGGAAAAACAACAAAATTACAAACTAAAATGTTTTTATTCAATTGTGAGAAGCATAGTAAATAAAAGAGAAGAATTGAAACTGTATGTAGAAGAAGAAAAACCAGATATAATAGTGTTAATAGAATCATGGACATATGATGATATTGCAAATAGTGAACTTGAAATAGAGGGATATAAAATGTGAAGGAATAACAGGGTAGTTGGAGACTTAACGTAACTTAACTTAACTTAACTTAACGTCTTTATACGTTTAGAAAACTCTGCAGAGTCTGTATACAACCAATTTCATTTACATTACTTTGCTCCAAAAGCAATGCGCATCCAATTTATTCTTAAATGCATTAATTGTCCCTGTCTCCACTACCTCCTGTGGCAATGCATTCCAAGCATTCACCGACTATTCACCGAATATTTTCTAATATCCCATCGACCTCTCTTTAATTAATTTATAGCTGTGCCCTCTTGTTCTTGTGGGTGGATGTATGGTTTTTTAAAAACGTGTTATAGTTTCCATTCCTCTGATCATATTATAAACCGGTATTAAATAGCCTCAAATTATTCTCTCTTCTAGACACTGCAGGCCGGCTTTTCTGAGTCTTTCCTCATAACTGTAATTCTTGAATCCCACTATCAGCTTTGTCGAGACCAGACTAAGGGAGGTGGCGTTTTCTTATACTGTAAAAATTCGTTAATATAACGATCATCATCTTGTAGCATGTCCTTTATAGAACGTCGCTCTCATCACAGTTTGTCTGAAAGAAACTCGTTCCGTGCCAAAATTCCAGCCTCCACCGCAGTCATATCTAGGCATTCCTGGATATGTTGGTGCCATCGTCTTTTTGGTCTACCCCTTCCTTTTTTGCCTGGCACCATACCTTCCATCACTGTTCTCTCGAGACCGTTGCGTCTCTTGATGTGACCAAAGTATTTGCATTTTCTAGCCAAAATGGAATTGGTAAACCAGTTCTCCTCTATGCTCAACTCTTGCCGAATGTCTACATTTGTTTTTTTCTTTGTCCAGGTTATTCTGAGGATATCCCTGTAACATTTTGACTCGAAGGACTCGAAATCTTTGTCTAGAAGTTTTGGTAATTGTCATGATTCGCAGCTATAAGCTGCCACAGGAAAAACACAGGCTCTCAAGTCTTTTACTTTTATCATTTTGTTGGTGCTCTGCCATAATTTCTCCAGGCTGTCTGCGCAGTCTCTGCATTACATGGCTAGTCTTCTTCTGATTTCTTTCGAGCAGTCGCCATTTTTATCAATTCTGGAGCCCAGATATTCAAAATGTGTGACCTAATCTATTTCCTCACCCCCCACTGTAAATTTATGCTGACATTGTGTTTTGTCGGTGGTTATTATTGTTGTTCTATTTATGTTTCTAAACAGGTTTTGATCTTTACTGTGTCCATTACCGGCTGAAAGTAGCTGCTCTAGCCCTTCTCCACATCTTGATAGTACCCCTGTGTCGTCTGCGTATCGTAGCTTTGGAATCTCGTACCCCCCAATCGTAAAGGGTTCGAAACTTTCAATGTTCTCGTCTTCTCGAACATTTCTTTTTAAACATTCCGCATATATGTTGTATAGATAAGGTGAGAGGATACATTTCTGTCTTACTCCCTTTTGTACTGCAAACCTTTCTGATGTTTTCCCAGATACTCGGGCAGCGGCTTGTTGATCTTGGTATAATGTTTCAATGAGATGAATAATATGCACAGGAAACCCCATTTCCTTCAAGATTGTCCACAGATTTTGATGTTTTACCGTATCGAAGGCCTTGGTGTAATCAATTAAACATGTGTACATGTCTACATTAAACTCTACGATTTTCGTAGATATTCCACATATTGAAAATGTGCTCCCTGGTCCCTCTGTCTTTCCTAAAACCTGCCTGGACTACTTGTATTTCAGATTCAAACCTTTTCTCTATTCTTCTTAATAGGATTCGCAAGAGTATCTTGCTAGCGTGGCTGATCAGCGCGATAGTTCGGTAGTTCGTGCACAGCTTCAGGTTGCCTTTTTGGGGAGGGGAATATAAATTGATTTCTTCCTTGCTTCTGGCCACTCTGCACTGTGCCATATCTGTTTACACATCTTGTGATAGACTCGAGCACTTGCCTCTCCTACTGCTTGTATTAGATCTGATTGGATATCATCTCATCCTGGGAACTTTCCCTTTTTCAGGCTTTTGATTGCTGAGCGTACTTCCCCCATATCCTTAAAGGCATCTCTCTCCCTGCCTTGTTGCTGTAGGTTTTCTATGTCCTTACAAGTTTCCACAATGTATCTTCTTTTATCTTTTCTTATTTCTCTTCTAAATTTTCTTGCGCAGTTTTTATATGCTGTGTTGGTCCCATGACTTCCCATTTGCTTTAATTGTTTCATTTCTTCAATGAGTTTCTGTATTTCCTCTGATATATAGCTGTTTCTTGTACGACATCCTGGGAATCATTTCGTTCGCTATTGAGATTAAAATATTCCTTGCGTGTGATGTCAACTTCTCAGATGTCATCTCTTCATGTACCGCAAGCAACGCCTCAAATTTATTTTTCTACTTTGATGTTGTATTCAGTGGGTATAGCTGTTACATCGAATCGTATTGACTGGCAACCTTTGTTGATCCTACGTAGTCTTGTTTTGAAAACTGCAAACAGTAATTCGTGGTCCGTATCGCAATCCGTTCCTGTCAGCGTCTTTTTTGCCAGCACATTTGACCTCCATCTTTGTTGTACCAGGATGTAATCTATTTTATTTCTGCTGTTACCATCAGGGGAGGTACAAGTGTATAGTCTTCGCATATGTTGTTTAAATAATGTGTTGGCAATGGAGGGGTTATTTTCTATGCAGAATTCAACCAGTTTTTCTCCTGGCTCATTTCTGTGTCCCAAATCAAAAGGTCCTCGAACACTTCTCTCTTCATCGGCTCTTTCCTCTCCAACTTTTGCATTCAAATCCCCAATAATCATCAAGAGGTATGTTTTCCTACGTTTTCCATTGTTTCTTGTAAGGTGTTATAGAAATCTTCCCTTTCGCAATCCTAATCTGCTGATGTTGGTGAATAAACTTGAATTATTATTGAATTTCTTGTCTTCCTCTTTAGTCTGATTAAAATTGTTCGGTCGTTAACTGGATTGTAACCGAGAAGAGAAGGTGCCGTCTTCTTTGACAGAATGAAGTCGACCCCACTTTCTCCACCCTTGTCCATCCCAGAGTAAATGAATGTTTCTCCTGTGCAGCTGGTACAGTGCCCTTGACCGGCCCGTCTGTGTTCATAGACTCCCAGAACCTCTATCCTGATTATCTCCATTTCTTTTCCAATCATAAACAACTTGCCCTGGTATATGGTCCTGTCGTTCCAGGTGCCTATTCTTAGTTTTGTTTTTAGTCACATTTCAGAGTTGTCTACTGTAATGCAGTCGGACTTCAGGATGTCATCTCTAATACTTGTACTGA